>JABRWK010000009.1:719249-931120 GCA_013372445.1 Hypothenemus hampei | reverse complement strand
TGGCCAAAAATATTTGCCACTTTGAAAAAAATTTCTGTTATAGGTAATTTGAGATCGATTTTGTTCAAATTTTGTAAATGAAAATTCAAATCAAAATTCAGTTTACGTGTTCGAGGAATTTTTGAAAAGTTCATTTTTAGAGTAACTTTTGGGGTCTTAAAAAAAACCCAGTTTGTGTGTGGTGGAAATTTTTTAATATGATTTTCATAATCTTGTAGAGTGGATTTTTCTACATATATTTTGAAAATTTGATCAAAATCAAACCACAAATAAGGGAGTTACAGCCTTTTAAAATCGCCAAAAGTAACGGTCTTCAAGTAAAATGATGAAATCGAGTCATTTTTGGCGATTTTAAAAGGCTGTAACTCCCTTATTTGTGGTTTGATTTTGATCAAATTTTCAAAATATATGTAGAAAAATCCACTCTACAAGATTATGAAAATCATATTAAAAAATTTCCACCACACACAAACTGGGTTTTTTTTAAGACCCCAAAAGTTACTCTAAAAATGAACTTTTCAAAAATTCCTCGAACACGTAAACTGAATTTTGATTTGAATTTTCATTTACAAAATTTGAACAAAATCGATCTAAAATTACCGATAACAGAAATTTTTTTCAAAGTGGCAAATATTTTTGGCCATGGCTGTATATACATATATATATATTTTTTTTTCTCTCTGTTGCAAGTGTCAGTAAATATTGCTTATTTATCTTCGGGATTAATTAATAGATAAAAACTTTATTGCTACGTCATAAACATTTTTTTCATTTATTTATTTATTATTTATCTCCTGCTATTCCCGTATAAATATTATTTAAAAATTTTTAATAAATCATTGCATTTTATTATCGTAACAGAATTCCTCACAACATTCATGCTTTATTTGAGTTTTAATGCGTGCACAACATTGCAATTAAAATTATATTTCTCGTGTCACTGGTGTCAACTATTAATTATTATGGGTGTAAAGATCGCAATGTACGTGATAAACGTTTCCCCAGGGGTCAATCGCTAATCGTACTGATTTTTTTTCGAAATTAATTGGAAATAACGGCAAAACTAAGTCGCGTTTGTGTTTACCGCCATTTCGATAATTAATAATTAATTAATCAATCATTTCTGTGCAACTTGACATTGTTTTGAAATGATTTCGCCAACAAAACAAACAGCAATTACCCATCCTATTAGATTTTGCTTTTCTCGTTTCTTATCTCGAAACGTATGTATGCCCGTGATTATATTTCATAATGTTGTTGCTCTTATTTTGAAAGTCTGGAAGTTTAATAGCCGAAACTGTCAGTTACATTAAACGGCGCAAAAAGTCGAAACAGAGAAATAATTGCGTGACACATGTGCCCGACTTAATTTTAAACAAGCTTTTAGCTTCGGCAAGAGTGCGCCAATAAATCTTCCCCCCGTGGAGAAGAAAATAAACCGTACAACTTTACGGCCTTAAATTATATTTCGACCACACGTCACAGGACAGTTTATTAACAAAATTCATTATGGGGAGCATTTCGGATAAGTTTCTTTATTTTGCTCCTAAATTAAAAAAAAAAAGAACTTATTAAATTTCAGCAACTTTTTTGTTGTGCATGTAATCCGTCTTTAATAATGTATTTACAATAGTTAGTGATAAGATGACGCTCTTGTAACAGTTTGTATTGGAAGGTCAATTCAATTGTAACATTTGTTATCTGTTGACTTTTTTCTTCACTACTGCCGCCTTAGGACATTTTTCAATTCTAAACATTTTTAGTCTCATTTCTTTAATTCATTAGTATTAATTTCTTATGACAATCTGACTAGGTTTTTCTTTCCATTTTACGATTTTTCATGAATTAATTCATCTGCATTGATTTTCAATATTCACAACGCACAACCACAACAACACATTCTTTAATCAGAAAAAAACCTAAATTTAGTGCTCTTAAACTAAAAACGCATGAACGTAATATATCACAAAAATATCTATTATATTAAAATAAAATATATATAATATTTACCTTAACACATTAGTTGGAACAAAAAAATATGTACAAGTTCTTAAGACAAATGGGGACTGGGTGTACGAATCGCTCCAGGTGATGAGGTTAAATGTGGCGGCGGTGGAGGAGGCGGCTGCGGCAACAGCCCCAGGGGCGGCATCGGAGGTCGCGCCCCTAACAGCGAGGCCAGCGGATGCGCCCCCGGGGCGAAATACCCTTGCAGAGCCGGATGGGGGTACAACGGGTGGGGATGGCGCGAGAGCGACGCCATTTTCAGTTTCTCCAATTCGGCTTCTTGAAGACGTTTGGCTTTGGCTCGTCGATTTTGAAACCAAATTTTCACCTAAGAAAAATTACAATACAGTTTTCCTAAACGAGACTGGAATTTCAGCTTACTACTCACTTGAGTTTCGGTTAGACGTAATGAACTGGAAAATTCCGCCCGTTCGGCTATACTCAAATACTGCTTGTCTCGAAATTTCTTCTCTAACGCTAGCAACTGCTGTGTGGTGAATGGAGTACGGGGCTTTCTGTTTGGTTTATGTTTTCTAAGGTTGCACTTTAATTTTGGTCCTTCACCGTTACTATCGACTGGAACGAAACAAAACATTATAAGGTTATGTTGAATAAAGAATTCCGAAGCAACAAGTACATTTTACAGTAATAAATAAACAATTGAGTAAATGTTAAGACAGTATAGGTGGAACAAGCCTACTAAGAATATTTATTAGTTGTTCATTATAAGTACATTTTTCAAACTAACCACATCAGGACATGGGATAGAAAAATGTGCAACTTATGAGTCTTTAAAAAATTTATTGAAACTGCTATTTTGTTGTCCATTATTATTTCGAATTTTTCCTGTCACCTCAGAATTAATTAGTTTTTTATTTTATTCAAATTGCTTCTGTGCACAAGCAATCCAGTTTTTCATTCCTTAACTTTAGACAAATTGCTTCTAACACCTTAAATTATTTATGATAAATAATTAATTTGTTTTCAATTAAAATAATTTTCAACGTTTACCAGGCTTATTAATTTCATTGGCTTGTTAAATGGTAATTTTCTTGCGTAAACATTAAAGTCAAGACATTTTACTCGTTTGCATTGCGAAACTGGCATTTTTACCTAAATAACTAGTAGTTATGGCAATTTTTCCACTCTGTCGAATTTTTTCTTTCTGAGGCCAATCCAACAGCCTTCAACAGAGGACTAGGTACTATACTTTAATGAAGACTTTTTCTAACGTTTAGCCTATTAGTGATTGTCCCCCATTCATATTTCAATTAATCCTTATTAAATAACTCGATTATCGCCGACCATCAGTGGTTAATGAAACAATATTTCATTTCCCAACGTCATAAATAAATAAAACAAGACGATAATTAGCGACATCCGATATAATGAGCTTCTTATAAGCCGTTTCGAGTTGCAGGATATTACGGTATAGGGGCAATTAGGTTCGCAATGAGTCGAATAGAATTCATATTTATAAACGTTTCGAACTTTATGTGTCGTATACGACCTCGTCGTCCGGCCGGAATTTGCAGAAATTTATTATTTTTTTTTGAGTCTTTAAATTCGACTCACAGACTCGCAGTTTCTTCCTTAAAAAAAAGACTTAAATAATTAATTAGCGCAAGTTTTAATTAAGCAAGCAATTAAACTCTAATTAGCTAGAAAACAGTGGCTTATTTATAAGCCGGCTTTTCTGAATGCCCATTAACCCATTAACTTGGGGCTTCTCTAATCTCGCGTCGGGATCGAAACGTGTCTCTGTACAAATTTTTACGAAAAATTAAATACTTTGACTGAAAAGTGCCCCTAAATTATTTCTTTTTATGTTTATAACATTTGCATATTTTTTTATCAAATTCTTACACGTCCATTACTTCTGTCATCCTTTTCCCGATAACATTTGCTTCGGAATTAAATTTAATATAAAGCCAATAATTGAAGATAAAAATTTCAAATGTATCAGTGTTTATTATTAAATATTCAACGCCGGTCTTCGGGTAAATGGCCAGTCGTGTGTATCATAAAAATAAATTACTTCTAGACACGCAACTTTGTTAAGATTTCATATAATTTCCAGTTTCTGGTAAGCGGGCAGTCCCATAAAAACTCCATAAACAAATAAGAAAATTAGTAAAGAATTAACAGGACCGATTCCACTTTCTGCAGGATACGTACCTTTTTCCAAGTTTTAACGAGCCATAATGGGTATTATTTATTAACCAGGACCGGAATTGGGTTTTATTTTCACGTTTCTACCCGAATGAGCCACTTTAAAACTGATAGAGTCCGGTTCTGTATGGTTCGTTTATACCGAATTCGAGTACAATCACTATTCGATCGTTTAAATGTCCGTTTTATTCAAATTCGAATGTGTTAATTAATGTATTCGGAATGATCCGTTGGGGAGATTAGTTCAATTAAATCGAACCAGCTCCCGGTTTTAGACATTCCACGTTACGGATCGACCTCCGAAGACACCAATTATACCAAATTGGTGGGAATAAATTATCGCCAATGAGATGAAGAAGCCATGCCAAAAACGAGCAGCAGCTGGCCTGAAAGGCAACCGATTAAACCGCTAACGATTCCATGAAAATCCATTACGGACTGTATTTTATTATGTCATCCAACTAATATTGTTTATGTTTGACATTTTTAAATGTTCGAATGTTTATTTTTATTTTTCCTTGAGATTCCAGAGAATTTCCTGAAACAAACAACAAGTTGGTGGATAGTTTCGAATCGCAGAATCAAATGTCTTTAAAAAAAGAACCACCCATTATCAACTTTTTTACCTACAATTATCTTGATAAGACGTACCTACGTACGATGTGGGGGGTCGACAACTAAACTCGTCATCGGCTTGTTAAAAACTCAACATTTCCTCAAATCGATCGACCAATCGACGACAAACGTACGATCATCATCATCGTCATCATTCCCATATATAAAATTTCCAGTTAATTTCAGTCCCTTTAGGAGTTCATTAGCCATATTAAATGACGTTGGTCGATTGCGAAACGTTCTTTCTTCCATCAGGTAGCCTCAATCGAACGTAACATTGAGAGGCAAAAAAATGCCGAGCTGCCGATTTAATTAATAGTTTCCAAGCAACCGAACGAACCAATAAAAAACCGCCATTGCTCTATTATACAACGCCGAGCTATTTGCTGCAATTGTGCAACAACGATGGCGGAAGATCGTTTCGGAATTGGAAAATCTTCTCGGGTGCCGCTTTTTTTTCTTTACGTTAGAACGCTATAGATGGCGGCGGCGCGGTCTGTTACTTTTAATCAATTAAAGGTAATCGGTTTTGCGAAACCCGCCTCAAATTGACGTTCCCCGAATCGGGGATATATCGATTTGATAACTGTTCAAAAGGATGAAGAAGGGAATTACATAGTAGGTACGATCGTCGATGGTTTTCGCTATTAGACAATAATGTTTTTAACATTTCCTCAGAATCGGCCGTTAAATAAAAGGCAATTTTATTCGAATTACGGAATTTTACAATGTACGATTCGAATTAATTTCTGAAAGTATTTTAAGTGCCAGGCAGTCGCAATGTTGCGCTTCAAAGGAAATCGTCGCGATTTAAGATCGTTTTGTAATAAAATTACTCTTAGCAATTTGTTTGTGAACAGCATCTGTTCTTAAATTCCACGAATTACATTTAATTATGTTTAATCAGCGGTGAGTCGGTAAATCCATGAGAATCGACGATTTACAATCTTTCAAAATGGAGAGAATCGGGACAAGCGTTTGTCTATAAACTGTAAATTCCAAGCAATTGCCATTAGAATCGTTGATATCAAAGTAACATCAATTAGCGGTTACTCTAAATCATGTGAAAAAAGTTTATAAGGCAATATAATATCTGCTTTTTCACACGTAAAACTACGTCAATATTCGAAAAATTATGATATCTATACAAATTTATACATTTAACAATTCCATAATGCAAGTGACTGGAAAAAAAATGAGGAATAAGAAATGTTAACTGCCATTTAAGGGCGCGACCCGTTTATGTTTATTCTTATTAGTTATGCTCCGAAAAGAATAATTTAAAAATAAAAATCTAAAATTTTAATTGGAGATAATACAGTAAATATCCGACGTTTCAACGCTAATTGGAAATAACAAACGTCCGTAACTTCTTTTAGCTGCAACAACTGTCATATGCACGGTCGAAAGGTTTCACGTTTACGTGAATTTAATTTGCTTGAAACCCGCCAGCAGAATGTTAAAATAAATCGGAAAATATGAGTTTTGACGAAAGAAAAAAAACATTATTCATGCTTTGGTGTTCAATAAAATCATTAAGATCAAAGAGTGAAGACGTCCGCAACGAATTACTCTCGAGTTTTTCCATATTTAAACCCGTTAAATTAATATATTTATTAACAAATTGAGCTATTAAAAGTGAAACCCATGAAATTACTGTTGATACTTTCACGGGGTTTTAGTTTAAAGGCATTTTGTCGGTTCACATAAGGTGCCAAGACAATAAACTCTTCATTTCAGGCACTTAGTATGTATATTGTGTTTTTACTGGAGACTTAAAAAAAAACACAGACTGGTTTTTAAATGAAAATGTGTTGCTCACTTGTTACATGATAAGTCATCATTAAACCTTTACCGTTTCTCAATTTGAAAAAGTTTGAAACAAAATAATAAAAACAAATTAGGAATTAAAAAATTCCTATTTTTAAAACCTTCCGTACATGAATATAGTTATGTGGGCTGACCTGTATAATATAAACTAATTTATGGCTGTTGCCTTTTAAAGGATAGAAAAGATTTCTAACAAAAAACCCATAATTTTTCTCCACATTGACTACTGCCCATTAAAAGCAAGCCTTAATTGTTTTCGTCACGAACCTCTAATAATTTTATCACTGGGGCCCTCATAATTAACCGTTCTCAAATTAAAACACCTAACGGCTCTTTGTCTCTTTCTAAACCGCGTTAAAAAAACAAGGAAGCCCGTACGCTCCACCAAACCCTAAGGAATTAATTAGTCCCTGGCCATTTGTCATTTACATTAAACAGGTATTTTATAAACTGGCCGAATCACCTAAACAACCACAAAGTGAAAATTTATAAATTAAACAGTTTTTTTAATGGTTTATTACTCCGAATTTGCATATCCAAACCGACCATTATAAATTTTAATAATAACAGGGCTTCAGAAATTCATTGTGATCGGGTTCCCCGATGACTAACGAAAATTAAATCTAAATAATCGGTGTTCACTTTTTTCCTTCCTCATCGTTCAAGACAAAACGGCCTGTCGGCGTCACAAAAGCGAGATTTAATAAAGTTATTAACGAGATAATAACGGAGTAGCGCCACCCAAATAAAAACCAATTAAATTTGGTGTTTTATACGAGGGGGCGCGATCGACAAAACAGTTAAATCACACGTCCTAACAAAGGATTTCATATAATACGAGGCAGTGGTAAATCAGGAGACCTTGAAAACAATGTTTAAATAAAATTTAGTGAAGTTAAAATGTGATAAAAGAATCAAAAAGTTTAGAAGGATGTGATACAAATTTGAAGAGGATGTATTATTAGGCACCAATAACAATAACCCCATTAGACACGTAATTCTCCAAAACCACCACTTTTGAATTAAAAAAAAAGGTCAGCGAAATACGTTTTTTGTCGAGAACTGTGTTTTAAATTTTTTGGATTCCAACTAAAAAGGATGGTTATCTAGCGAGAATCATCCCACATTTCTGAATTCGATGTCCCATTGATACACTTGCTGTAACGGCAATTTAAACATTAACATTAATTCTCCTTCCATAATTAAGAAACAGCCGGTACGTACCCCCCATTAGGAAAACTGATTGAAATAACATGTTAAGCATTTCATTGTTGCTACACCATGTTGATATCAATGAAATAATTACTAATTATTGTTGTTTGTTAATTTAACAAATAATTAATTATATTATATAGGTACCTACATACATTTATATCCAAGTTTGTAAACGAGTGTTAAATGGAGAACGTCGCCCATAAAATAGATGGAACGTTCCGATAATTTAACGTTATTAGCCGTTAACGGAACGTCAAAATGAATTCGCATTCATTTTATATAAAGGTTAATACTTGAGATAGATAAAGGCGATTAAGTGTTATTTATTTATTTATTTACTTTAATTGAAGAAAACTAGCGCGGTATGCGAAGCGGGCGGCCTGTAAAATGCACTATTAAGTATGAATTTAATTTGCTGTTGGCAGCACTACATATTTTTCCATTTACTATTATAAGTATACATACTTACTGTCGACTTAATTGGCTTCAATTATTTCCCTTTTTTTTTGCAACTGCAGAAAATAAATTACCCCGTTGAGGGAGTTCAAGACAAAAAAAATGGCTTCTTTCAAGGGAACAAAACGAAACAAATGTCACCTTTTCCACCTAATTCACCTGTTTTATATTTAGAAATCGCAGTTTGCCTTGCTGGCCCAACGACTGAGGCCCCAGTTTTCTTTGTTTTCATTTAGTTATGTATGTATNTTGGATGTCTTAAATTTGAACAGAATACTTTAGAATGGTATCCATGATCTATAACACTTAACTTCTACTATATTTGTGCATAAAATTTAAAAAATTAAAGTTGATTTTTCATTTTCTAATTTTTATTTAACTAAAAATTGTTAATTAAATAATTTAATATTATTAATATTAAAATAAACAAGAAAAATTTTAAAATAACCACATCTACAATACTTATTATAAAGAACCACTGGACCTATAATAATGGCATAAAAGTTTAAAAACAAATTTTTCATCTTTTGCAGTGACAGTTGAAAATTGTTCTAAACAAAATGTAACTTCTTTAATTCAACAGAGTTCTTTGATATTGATCTTCAAAGAGAACTTAATTCATTCACCCCATCGGCAAACAAATTCCTTTTTCGTGACCATGGATGATCACGTGATGTAATTTGGATATTATTAATCGGAAAAGGGGTTATTTTCGTACCCATATAATAAAACACACCCATTATATTGCACTTAAACACCTGGTCTGATTAGATTAAATTTTTGTTTTACAACGTTATTTTGCGATCGAATTTTTGAAAACAACAACAACGAAAAAAAAGAAGAAAGATTGAGAGGCCAGGTGTTGGCCTAGAATGTAACACAATAAAAATTAAAATTTTCAAAAATTTGTTTCAGTTTAAAGTCAGCATCAGAGTTTTTGTGCTGAAACGGCCGTAACCAAAAAGGGCACTTCACAATACAATCAAGGTGCGAGAGGACCTCATTCATGGGTAACAATGAGAACAAAACCCGTTTGGAGTACCATATCTAACTTTAAAGGAAGATGACACTTTTTGTAAGAATTCCCTTGGATTTCGAGAATATGCGGTAGGTACCCTGGTAATTTGGCTATTATTACTATTCTTTGGTTCATTCGAAAAGCGTGATCGATGTATTCTTGGCTCTATTCAATTCCGTTTTACTCTATTAAATAACGATTATTGCTTTTATTAGTTTGTGGTCGTCTGCTATTTCGTATCCAATGGTGAAATTATTATCCTGCTGTTTTTTTTAAATCGACAGTTGGACCTATGAATGGTTTTCTTTCGGACGGACATTCAATTCGGTTTAGGTGAATGCATATTTTTTCCACATTATTTAGAATTTGCAGACTAAATTTTAGTAAAAAACTCTTACTTAATTAAAAAATTGATACTGAAAGAATCAAGATAAGGACACTGGTCGAGCCGATCTGCAAGATCTCTACCTCTTTTTACCATTTCGTCGACCCTCCACGAAATTTATCGGCCTTTAAACACATTTTTCTTGAAAAAAACAGAAGCCAAAACGTTAACTGCTTAATAGGTATCTGCCTAATTAACAATTTGGGAAGCGGGTCCGTAATAGCGTTTTATATAATTGCCTACAAATATTTTAACGAACCCTGTTTTTAGCCACAAAATCGCATTTGTCCATCTTTGAATTTGTTTCACTTTTTTTTCCGTTTGTTTTTTCAACAATTAATTGAAAGGGACGATTTGTGATTGAAATAACGGAGTGGTGAATAATCGGATTAAAAAAACCCGTTCCCCTCATAATAAAGAGGATAATCCTCAGTTGTTCCTGTAGAATGGTCCAGCAGCAGCATCCAGGATTTTTTGAGCTCTTTGAAAGTTCTCTCTTTCTCTCTTGGTAATCATCAGATCAGGGGTGAGAGCAGAAACGAATCACCGATTAAATTGCCCATCTATATGCGTAGATACGAATCAGCTGACTACGTAATTATTAAAAGGACAAGTTAAGCAGCTCAAAAACTACAGTAATTGGCTGGGTAATTAAAAGGACCTTTCCCTTTCTCGCAATTTGGATGTTTTAATTAGGAAGAGATACGAACGGGCGATACCGCGAGCCGTACACGTCTCGGGTAAAATAAAAATTAAACATTTCATTCGATGGCTTATTTTTGTCGTTTATCGTTGTCGAATGGTAAACACGACGGACCATTCGGCCTCCGGCCGGGATTCGACGACCGTCACAAGAAAAAAAAGGCGAAAACCCGCCAGCGACCGTCCATAATTTTAACAAGAAATCCGTTAACAAGAACAATAACTCACAATTAACTGATCATTATATCTAATTGCAACGGTCGTATCAATTTAAAAACGCAGTCGAATTTCCATCGTCTTCTTTTTACTGCTGCCAGTTGTCTGTCCCTATTTTCGAAGCCGTAACAAGCAATTTGCAAACCTCATTAAGTGACATTTTTACATTGGCGTGCACCTTGCGCAACACCAATGTGAACCAGGAAATAACAAAAGAACAGAATTTCCCTCGAAGCTAGCCGCAAGCATAGGTGTTTCTTTTGAAAATTCCACAACAGCAATTGACTGTCCAGAGCAACGCCACTGGAGGGTTCCAAAATTTCCGGCCTGGGTCTGAACAGAATAAAAAAAAACCGCGCCAATAAATCGGAATTCTCAGAATTCGAAAATCGAACCCATAACAAATAATGAGGCGAATCCTGGAGTGAATAATGGGTCCACTCGCGGGCACTTGTCACCGCGATGGATTTCGTATGAAACTCGAACAGTTTGTCTGTTAACAATGTTAAATCGATGAACAAAACCAGAAGCCGATTATTTATCGAAACACAGTAATAAACTCAATTAAAGATAGAGAAAATTGAAGGTTTTACGAGGAAAAATTAGGAAAGTGTTCCAAGAAACTTTGCCAGAAGTGAAACCTGTAACAATAACAGGTTTTTTTATTTTCTACAAATCAATAAATTAAATTTAAAAACGGCACATGAACAATAGAGAGCGTTGGTGTTCAGCAATATACCTATGTACATTCCTCATATTATTTATACTTATGGGTACCACTTGTGAAGGTACCACGTTCACGACATATTAGTTATTATGCGATTAAAGTTGTTGAGATTATTGCAATACCCCATAATTTTTTTTATGAATAGAAACAATGGCAATCGTGAAACTGATCCTTAGGCGTGTCAATTGTAAAACGTTGAAGCACTCTTCTGACATTAAATTATCATTATTGTTATTGGGCCTCGTGGCTCCATTAGGAATTTTTTAGTTAAAACGTCCCATTATTCAATCAACAATCAATCATAATTGTGTTGGGTCACAAAAAGAGCAGATTTCTTTCTTTTTTTATGATATTGATTGAAACCGCACCGAAATATGTCAAGTCATTAAAAATATTCCGGATACTTCGAGTACCGTCACAATAGGTACCTGACGTTTTCTAATAAAATTGCGTTAATAATATTAACAAGAATAACATTTGATGGGTGGTATGTGAACGTGTGTGCTTAGTTTATTTAGATAAATGACAGATGATGACGTTTATTTCCATGGAATGTCCATCAGGGATCGTTACTGCTGCCTAATTAAAACGTGTCGTGTGTTTATGTGTGTTTGTTTTAATTACAAACCTAAAAACATGATAAATTTTACCGGAACACATGTCAGTTTAGCACCATCGTTGCATACCTTCTAATGAGCCAACCATAGGTCCGTGGCATTCCTGTTATTTGGGGGAACATATTAAATTTTGACGGTCGTATCCGGACTTGGTCCCCTTATCAACACACCTTCAAACCTAAATGCCATTTAGACTCGAGAATTTATTTTCGAATTTTGTATGTATTGTTAATTTACAGACATCCATTTGCTACCTATGAAAGTCCTATTATTTTTATCATAGGTTTCCTGTTAACCCTCGACCCACAGGATTACTGTTTTCTATGTATACCACAAGATGTTATAATTTATAACACCGTCCTCTAAAAATATCCATTGAATATTGCAGATTATTTTATAGGAGTTGCCCTAATTATCTAGTAGTATGTCGCAGCCGGCACTAGACTAATGACCAGTAGGGTAAATCGTGCGTATGACGTCCAGTAATGCTTTTAGTACATACAGCAGACAAATAATTAAGCTCAATGTCATATATGCCACGACCTTGTAGGTTGAGAGTTAAGGTGCTTGACAACATTACATTAATATCCACTTGATGTTGTTGAAAATGTTCTTTTTTACATAGATATGGTAGCTCCAACAAACTTCATTAATCCGTTATGATTCCTGGGAAAATTTCAAATGTTTCATACGTGTCTAGGAAAACTGCTGTGAAAACTAAAGCCTGGAATGTCGACGTGCGTGTATACTAGTATCAACAATAAATTACTTAATCTGAAATTACCATTGCGAATTAGATCAGCGTCATAGTAGCAATTGTTTGTAGATATTCCTAATAATCATAGAATTATTCACTGATTTACCATTATAAATTTAGAATTTTAAGGATCACGCTAGATCCTATTGACCCTTGTTCCTTCAACAGACATTCAAAAAAAATACATTACCTGATTTGTTTTTGCATTTTTCGCTCTCAAAATTTGAAAAACAATGGGTATTGAGTTGAAGAGAACCTTGAATATTTGATTTAATGTTACCTTGACTGATAAAAAATGGAACAAATTTCGAAATAATTCCACACCAAAAGGCAAGGAAAATAAACAAGACTTAATTAACGATTATTATACACTAATCTGACATTCCAGAACATAAAACTGGGCTTCGGATTTGGTAAAAGAATGTCTAAATGGTGTCTTCGTGTTCGTTCATGTGGTGGTTTCGGACATATCGGAACTTTAACAACAAAACGTTTTAGGGCTCAAACTTGAGGTGTTTAAATTTTATTATTACGACCAATTAATGCTGCGCTTCTTTGTACCTTTGGGTTGGACTTTTTTTTCGTCAAATGTAACAGGATGCTTACGATGACAAATGATAGAGGACCGAAAAAGGGCAAAGCGGACGCGTTAATGAACGACCTTATTGTCCGATCGCGTGAAATGATCCCTAATTGTTTAACAATCGATGCCAGTGTGAACGATCTCGTGGTACTTTCACAACTGAATGGATCTCTGATTGCCCATCATCCATAATTTGGTAAAGGGTACAGAGAGTATTCTGTATTCAAAACGAAATTGAAGAATTGACACTCTTCAAGAAATTTATTTATCAAATGTACTCTAAATGGTTCACATAAAATTGACTCCTTTAATGGCCAGTTAATAGGCCGAGTTAATGACGTGTACACTGATAAATTCTATCAGCATCATGTTTGGCAGTTGTCACGGGGAGTTAACAAAGTGCAAAGAGTAAATTTAAGTCTTTCCCTTTTACGTTACGGTTTGGTGATCTCCTAAATATATATGGTTCGATCCTTTTAGCATCTCTTTCAGTTCACACACCCCATTTTCAGATGATGACAATTGAACGTCGAAATTAATTTTCAATTAATCCGTTAAAGCGTTCTAGTGTTGTTTCGGTAGTTTCATTTAAAACACTTCGATTAAGCGTATTTTCCAATTTCGAATTTGTATTGCATCTTTGGCTGATTACTGGGCACCTGGTAGTTCTTCTTAATTATATCAGAACTTGATTAGCTGGAAATTGTTTCATGTTGCATGTCCCGTGTATTATGGGGAGATATGTCTTTCATCCTATTCAGTAAATTTAGAGAAATGTTCCACTATTTGTTACTGATTGTTAATCTCACAAACCAGCAAATTTATGTATTTAAAGAAATTAAAAAGAAGCAAGTGTCAGGAACAAATCCTTTTGATGAAACATATTGTCTACAAATTATCTCGCAGAGTTAATAGGGCGCTTAAAATGTAGATAAAACACATTATTATTAAAAAATATATAAGATATTAGGTATAATTTTTCAATTTACATGCAATTTTGCTTGCAAGTTCTACACAGTTTAGCAGAAAATTTTAAATTCTAATCAGTTCGTTTGTTATGGTATTACCCTGTATAATTAATCTACAATATATGAATTTTGTTAAAAATAAATTTCGTTCATAGAAAAAAGTAAGAATAACAACAGTATTTTTTATTCATAAAGAAAATTAGGGAAATTTTTGAAGAATATTTACTCAAAACTAAAGAAAAAAATTGCTTTCAACCGAAATCAAATATGAACACTCATTTCCAAGTTAAAGTGTTAAACGACCCTTACAAGTAGTTTCAAGTGTGGTTTAATGGGGTAAGTTAAGAATACAATATAAGAATCGAATTTCCAAAGGCGTTTTGCCGAAACGTTAGCGGCGCTTTGCGGTCCCTCAACTAATGACCGGTTCTGTTAAAACAACATTTAATTAGGTCCCTTTGAGTCGTGTTATTTACAAGGCTCCCCGTTAAAAAAAGCACACAGTTTATTGGCAAAAGCACTACCTGAGAAAAGGTAGTAGGTCCACATGCATATATACACACACACACACATACAAATCTAGCCGGGCACCGTCTTCACACAAATATTTATACCCTGTCAGATTTCTTTTCGAGTTTATCTGATTTTCGCCATTATAGAGGCCCTTAAAAAGACAAGTGGAGTACTGTTTAAGTGTCGCATAGGCAAAGTGGTGACAAGTGGACCTTTGAGGGTCATTATTTTCGAAAAACATCTAAGAGACCGACGCTTTTGTTTAACTGATCGACAAATGCCGAAATTTGCCAGGGATTTTAACGAATTTTTTTCCCAAAAAAAAAAAAAATACGAATCACCTCATTTTTGTAGTGAGTCACTAACCCACCCCAATAAGAAATATCATTCAGTAGCTCGGTGATCGAATCATGGGTTATCACGGACTTTTATCTCGCACCGTTGTCGACATAAAATATAACCCCCCATTAAAACCTTATAAAACTTAGGCTATGTTGTTTGGAATTTAATAAACATAAATTGATATAAAAATGCCAGACGCATTAAATTAAAATACTCGGACCACCTTTAACGGACAGCTCCTTGTTTTTGGGGACCCAATTAAAATATTTCGGTACACTTTCGGCTATAATTAATACAAATTGTTTCAGATACAGTCGGAAATCGTTAAGATAAAAATTTAAATTCGTCTTTAAAGGTAAAAAAGGAGGCTATTTCGTCTTTGCTACCACCTAATTGGATCGATAATAACTTTTTTTAATGTCTAGTTTTTTTTATTTTTCCTTTTGTAGGTTTATCTATACAATGTCAAAACTGATTTGGATTTGTTACTATATGGTTGCAATAAAAAGAAACAGCCCATCAACAATAAATAATCAAGGTCTCGGCCATTTTAATCCAGCTAATTTTCTGCATATAAATCCAACATTTCCACGCGTCCGACGAAATATGGCTGCGAATCTGCATGAAAAAAGTGGCTAATCAATTAAATTACTCCAGACAGGCACAAAACTATTCATCACACCACACAAATCTTTTTAATCCCATGTTTAATACGTCCTTATAAATAAATTATTCGATTAAGAACCCGTGTGGCACAGATCCGACTCGGCTCTAAATCACTCAAAGAAATTATTAATGGTCAAAGGGAATTCCAATTGGAACCTAGTACGACCCTGGCCCGTGTTATTAGAGCCTTATTCGAATACAATTAGAGATGTGTCCGACCACACGGATACCAAAGAGGTCTAATGAACTATAAATATGTCCGGCACAATGNGAGGCCCTTAAAAAGACAAGTGGAGTACTGTTTAAGTGTCGCATAGGCAAAAGTGGTGACAAGTGGACCTTTGAGGGTCATTATTTTCGAAAAACATCTAAGAGACCGACGCTTTTGTTTAACTGATCGACAAATGCCGAAATTTGCCAGGGATTTTAACGAATTTTTTCCCAAAAAAAAAAATACGAATCACCTCATTTTTGTAGTGAGTCACTAACCCACCCCAATAAGAAATATCATTCAGTAGCTCGGTGATCGAATCATGGGTTATCACGGACTTTTATCTCGCACCGTTGTCGACATAAAATATAACCCCCCATTAAAACCTTATAAAACTTAGGCTATGTTGTTTGGAATTTAATAAACATAAATTGATATAAAAATGCCAGACGCATTAAATTAAAATACTCGGACCACCTTTAACGGACAGCTCCTTGTTTTTGGGGACCCAATTAAAATATTTCGGTACACTTTCGGCTATAATTAATACAAATTGTTTCAGATACAGTCGGAAATCGTTAAGATAAAAATTTAAATTCGTCTTTAAAGGTAAAAAAGGAGGCTATTTCGTCTTTGCTACCACCTAATTGGATCGATAATAACTTTTTTTAATGTCTAGTTTTTTTTATTTTTCCTTTTGTAGGTTTATCTATACAATGTCAAAACTGATTTGGATTTGTTACTATATGGTTGCAATAAAAAGAAACAGCCCATCAACAATAAATAATCAAGGTCTCGGCCATTTTAATCCAGCTAATTTTCTGCATATAAATCCAACATTTCCACGCGTCCGACGAAATATGGCTGCGAATCTGCATGAAAAAAGTGGCTAATCAATTAAATTACTCCAGACAGGCACAAAACTATTCATCACACCACACAAATCTTTTTAATCCCATGTTTAATACGTCCTTATAAATAAATTATTCGATTAAGAACCCGTGTGGCACAGATCCGACTCGGCTCTAAATCACTCAAAGAAATTATTAATGGTCAAAGGGAATTCCAATTGGAACCTAGTACGACCCTGGCCCGTGTTATTAGAGCCTTATTCGAATACAATTAGAGATGTGTCCGACCACACGGATACCAAAGAGGTCTAATGAACTATAAATATGTCCGGCACAATGCGGTTGTATCACTTATTTATGTAAAGGCATTATATTTTAATACGATCGTCTTTTACGATTTTAGTATCCCCTGGTACGCTCCAACTTTGTTTGCCGAGTTGGTTCCAATTCACAAAAGCATAATTATTTTGCAGGTTTATAATAGTCAATAAATTTCAATGTTAGCAACGCGAACGTTGTAAATTTCCTTTTCGATCGAGTCAATCACTCAACGTTGAAATTTTATTGTTCTTTTTTAGGGGGTTGGTTTAGTCTTGCTTTGCGGTTCTAAACTAGTTCTTACAGTTCTCAATATAGCCATTCTCGGGTATTGAAGCAAAAGTTATAGACACATAGAGTAACTTGGGCAAAATTTCCATAAAAATTCTTTCGATTCATTTTTTTGCAATTTGCAATTTTTTGTCGTTTTGTTTCTTGCTTAAACGACAAAATTAATTAAAATTCCTCTTTTCTTGTAAGTGACATCTTGAAGTTGGCAATCATTATCACATACTTACTATCTTCGGAAGCTTGCGATTTGAACAATCTTTTTGATGTTCAAAACCATTTTTTTTTAGTTCTCGCAGCCAAAATATTCTTTTGGTCTTTGGATAAAGAAACAGTTACAACCCTCTTGGAACAATGCAAAGGGGTTAACAGGCTATCTCTGTAGGCTATGACAAAAGTAATTAATAAAGCAACATTACAGCCCGATATAATTCATATTTTAATTAAAAAACAACACCAAACGATGCAGATTTATTTGAATAAATCTCTTTTACGCAATTTACATCCAATTACATCGTACCCTGTGCCCATAAAATCACAATAATTTAATGGAAAGTTATGCGGAAATTTTCACCCTGAATTTCTAATTTCAAATCTTGTAAATCGTTTTAACCGAACACCCATTAAATGTTGCTTTATTGACTACTTTACCAACCTGGATATTAGCCGTAAAATCATTGTGTGGAAAATTATTAGTTTCGATGCAGATAATGACTCAATTCTGCTGAAAGCCCTTTCGTGTCTGTAATTCGTAATTTAAAAATTACTTAAACACTGTCAATTTTTGAAAAAACAAATTAGTTTCACCCGCTTACCGGCCCATTTATACCGTCATTTTTTTCATCGGTATTGATCGAATAATAAAGTCCTTTTTTTTTGTATTTTTTCATTAACAGTGCCATTTTATTTTACGAGCCTCCGTCCATAGGCGGAAAATGCGTGTTTTAAAACCATTCTTGAATCTGAATCATAAAGATAAAGCCCCCGGTCTTATCTTCTATCATTATTGCACATTAAGAGTAATTTAGACGGATTTAAATTAAGTTTAATGGAGGAAACATAAGAAAATCCTACTTGTTATTAAGGTTATTTGCAAAATTAACTGAAATAAATGGTGTAGAATGTTCTTAAGTGCAGATACGACTTTTTTTTATACAAACTAGCCATCAAACGACTATTGAATTCTTTCTTTTGCCAAAGAGACAGTTTGAAACTTTCATAATAATGGACCAGGCACCACCACCACTCATACATGAACGGCTTCATTCATTTGGAACATTAACACCATCCGGATCGCAGTTTCGAAAAGGGTACGACCATTGTCAGACGACTCAATAAATTTCATATAAGATTTATATTTGGAGTCGGCGTTCTTTGAAAATAACAAAAGGTATCTTGATTCAATCAAAAATCATTTTTTTAGGGGAGGTAAAAAATTGACCGAAAAAAAAAAGTCAACTCCAGAAATATGACAACACGAAAACTCTAAAATATAAACTGAAACATGATAAAAGGATGTCAATTCATAGGATTACCAAGCCTGCTTGGTAATCCCATAAGCGAAACAAAAAACGACTATCGGTTACTTTACACTCATCCTGGCGGGGTATTTTCAAATTTAACCACACAATACGCATACAAACCACCCTTTTATCGAGGTTGTCATGTCGAACATAAGATAACGTACCCCACCAGGTCTCATTGTCCATTCTTAATGACGTTTAAAAGTCAAATCCAGATTAACAAACGTTGATTGGCATATCGCACAAAATTTTCACAGAGGGGTGATTCTCGTTTAATTGTTCGAATTTATGGTGTGATGACGTTTCGACATTTTGTCAATAGATGACTCGAAGAAAATTGCCACGGTAAGTTTCGTACAGTTGAAGACTTTCATTGTTAAAAATGTGACAAAAGTGATTTTTGTACGTGTTTTACCCATCATTATGATTGTGAAAAATCATAAATTCTAAATATACAAAACTAGGAGATCCAACAAGTAGTTCTAAAGTTCTAACAATTTTAAAGATTCAGCAGATTAATTTTAGTAGAATTTTCGGTGGCTCTTCTGAGATCCACCGAAATCCAAAATTGTGAAATTTCAAAACCATACGGTGCAGTGATGACAAATAGAGCCACGAGACTTTAATATGACGATTGTTATACATGGTAGTCGTCATTAAATTTTACTACAAGAACACGTTCTACAAAAAAGTTCATGCTGACATTGAAATTTAAGAGGTTCTATTTTTTTTTAAATGCCACACTGTATGCTGTTCTGGGTCGGTAGAAAGACCAATTAGTAGGTCTTGGATTCTGGGTAATTAGGATTCAGACACTTTTGGAAATCAGAAATGTTGCCCGGTTTTTAACAACACGTGTTTAACAGTCAGATTTGCTTACGAGGAATTTCCTGACATTTGTATGATTTATATTTTGGTTATTTGAAGTTTTGTGACAGCAAAATGACCTTTTAATACCTAGAATTTAGGACTTTTGCAGGTAGATATGCATTGCTTCCAATTTACAAATATGAAATTATGAATATGATCTGAATCGCTTGTGATGAACGCTTCAGAGGACTCTTCGTAACAGGTTCCGCGTGGATTTTTAACATTTTTCTTTTTAAATTGTGTCATTGATGATCGATTAACATTGTAAGGATTGCTAACATTATAATTCATAATAATAAATATATGCATTTACGACACATTTCAATCAAGCATTTGTTTTATCAACAATCGAACCAAAGAGACCACACATTAACATGTCGACAAGGCAATAATTCGATGTAAATAAGTAATTAAAAATATTTCTAAATTAGTGTCGAATAGGTCAATTTAATTCTAGATAAACCGAGCCGGGCCATTAATCGTCGTCAGAGTGTTTATATGACGTGATAATATTTTAATTAATTGTGTCGTTTTCAAGAGATAAACAGGGAAAAATTTAGGTTTTATTTACTTACGAAGTGGCTGTTTAATCAAGAAGAAAAAGTTTATAACTCCGTGCTGCCACTTCTACGTCAGGACCATTAATGTGTATATTAATAGCCTTCGCTGATAACTCTAATTGATTCCGATTTTTTTCTGGTTTCCTTATCGACAAAATACTTCAGAACACCAAAATAAAAAATTATTAATTATTTATTTCATCAGTGAACGAGGCATTTTCACACCGAGATTGTGGATATCTATATCAAGAAGAATCTAAAAAAAGATTTTCATGGTAATTGGGCATTTTCTCACATTAACAAATAACTGTTAACTGAGAATGTTATGTGACATACTGTGTGTATCTATGTGTGTGTGTGTGTGTATACGTAAGGAACGTATCGTTGCGGTCATAAAAAGAAAATGTCTAATCTACACCCTTCTTGGATCGGTAACCATGGCGAATTAAAATAAAATTAAAAAATTTCAATACAGTATGTCATTATGCATTGTAGACTATAAAAAAATGTCATAAATTTTTTTGATTGTCGTCCTTATATTTATACATATATATGTTTAGGACATGTGTAGGTATAGATAGAAATTAACTTCTTCGACAGATGTCCTGTTTAAGTATTTTAAAAATACGTTGATTTTCTTTTAAAGAATGACAACAAAACCATCTTAATTGCCCCTATGTGCAACGTCATTTGAAGCCATTTTTTCCCCCAAACCTTTAAAGTACCTAATTATTAATATATTTAAATTGAACAAACTGAACAATTACGGATACATTAAAGATTACAAACGAGATTCTAAAAAGGTATACATACGTATATCCTTTCTATTTGAGTGTCAGTTAATCATTCGATTAACAATGGGACTTGGAAAGCCAGTTGTGCCTCTGACAGAACGTTATAAAAGTGTAATAAATTAATGTTTCGCTTTATGAAATTATATAGTGGAAGTCGGGGTGTATTTAGCAAAAAGCATTTTAGGAACCTTAATAAGGGGGACGGATTTTGCCGGGGCAGATGTCCCAAGATTTTCAATGTCAATGAGACGGGGTTCGTTATGGTTTCATGCCCAAATATAACGTACTCTCGTCTCTATCAAATGGAGATTTCGCTGTGAAACAGTCAACAGTGAACAAACGATCCGATCCCCTACTTCACTTCAACTCGAAATCGTTTTGTGGTATAATTCGAAGGGTACTTAATATCAAATTAGTTTATACCCTATCTATTTAAGTGTTTCGTCCAATCGTCAACAGTTTAACTTTGGGCCAATGGGAACGAGTCTAAAATTTATTACTTACTAAAGGGAAACTTGACAATTGAATTATTTTTTCCAATGGCTCATTAGGCACGAACCCTTTTGGTTTTTATTCTTTATTGTTAAGAGAGGCCAATACGTCATATAACTTTTCCACTAATTGTTTTTCCAAAAAAAATTAAAAATTTTTATTAAAATAGAGCCTGTACGTACGGGGTGCATTCGATAATATAAACTCCGTTCATTATAAAGGCAGACGCACGTCATACTTATGACGTGACTATTGCCACTACAAAATTTTAAAACTTAAGTGATTTCCATAAGTAACAGTACATACAACTTTTAGTTTGTAAGGTTGGTTACATTAAAATTCGCGTGGTGTTGCCGCTACTATCACATCAGAATCAGACAAATATTATAATTAAATCTAGGTTATGATTTGATTTGGCACCCGTTTAAAAAATGTATTTTCTTTCACTTCTCATATGGACAGAATTTTGAAAAACAAAATATAAATAACACAGACCAATTTAATTAAGTTTTAATCACTCGAACTGGACTGAAATTTCAGTTACAAAGAAGAAAAAATCCGATGAACGGCAACTCTATGCGTCATTAACGTCATCGTTGAATTATGACATGCGTCTGCTTTTATGCTAAACGGAGTTTACTTTTGCTGTTAACTGAGACAGCATTAGTCAATTGCAAAATTGCATTTATGTCTTTAAGTAACTTTCACTCAGATTCTGTTCTAATGTGTCACTTACATTTGGAAATAATTGTGCAAGGGATTTTTTGCAATAGCCAATAGGTTTTTGGTTGTATTTTATTTGTAAAACCACTATAAGGGTGAAATACTCTTTTCATTTCGTCAATGACAATAAAATTGCGGAAAAATGTAATGTCATAAAAGAGTTTCCACATGTGAGCAAGTATTTTTCTTGAATAAATGCGTATATTCAATAAATATTGTCACATAAAACAATATATTTATTACAACATTAATTTAAAAAATATTCTTTATAGACAATAGTAAAGTATTATTATCTAAGTAATTGGGTGGTCAAATCAACTAATTTATAATAACTTTGTAACTGATAGAGGAACGCATCTTGGGCGGCCAATTACATTGTTATTTAACTCCAGTACAATTACCACGTTTGTTTATCTGAAAAAAAAACTATTAACGAACAAAGATTTATCGAACGATGTCATTTGAAATAGACTGCGTGAAACGACCCCGATTCGAATTTCTTTAACACAACCTTTTGGTCGGGCAAGACATTTTTCCAAATTTTATTGGCCTTAACTAAAAACCGGCAAATTCGGCGTAACAACGAACGACTATTTTCGAAAATTCGGCAGCGGCGGTGACGGTACAAACAAAAGAAAAACATGAAGAGAGGAGACCTTTACTCGGCACAGCTTGACGTGGTCTCGTATTGCGGGGCGGAGTACCTGGGCGCCGGCGGCACTAAAACTGCACCACGGTCCAGCTCCAGGAACGGCCACCAGATAATCATCGGGACCCGGTACGCCCTCGAAACGCACTAATTTTCCTAATTTAGATAATTAACTTTGAAATATATTGATTAATGTTTCTGCCGGAACTGTGTCATTGTCAATTTACACAGGGCGTATTTTTTTTGATTTTCATAACACGTTTTGTATTTTAAGTTAATGATCGCGTTTACGAGCTCGTAAGCAATTAAAACGAATATGCAAAACGCCATGTAATTTTTTTTCATTTATTGCATATACAGAGTCTGTCATAATACTGGTTGTAGATCAAAAACTCAAATTAAGTATCGTAAACTTCATAGTTTTTTACTATTTTGTTAATTTGTAAACACTGTGCGTCTGGATAATAGTGTCACGTTCAAACGTGTTTCACGGCAATCTCTAATAATGACCGTTCAATTATCTTTATATCTTGAGCTGAACGAAATTAATCGCTTTATCGGCGACTGTACAAAGCGTTTTAACTAATTACAAGTCGCTTATTGAGAATGCATTGGCGTAGCTCAAGGAATTCGCCAAGTCAAGCTACAAAATAAGTAGATTCCATCATTAATATGACAAATATATTATCAATAACTGTTTTAAAATATACCGAATATATTCTAAAATTCGGTTTTTGTACTTAAAAAAATTGGAAAGGTCACCAGGTAAGACACTGGTCAAGTAAAACAGCTTAGACCGCACGATCTTCTCTCTTGTCTTCGGTTATACGGCAATTAATTGGCCTTTTGAAAAGGAACGACGCTAATGATTTCAAGCCGGGGATTAATTTTTCGAATATATTAATTTATTACCTTGGATGACGACCAATCACGATGAATTTCATTTCTTGGTTTGGAAGGAAGTGGGTGGAGTACCCTGGACGAAATTACCGACTTTTTTTTTACTTATTTCAACAATCATTAATGGGATGCCAAAAATTTTAATTAAAGGCCACATGGAAACAAACAATATTTGCTACTGCAACTTTAGGAAATATCGAAGAACATTCTTGCTAACAAAGAAGAAAAAACAAGAACTGTTCTACATTATTCTCGTGGAAATCTACCTTAAAGCGTGCGATTCTTTTTTTTCGTAGACTTGAGGAAAAGTGGTAAACAAACAAATAAAAACACGTAAAGTAAACAAGAATATCTTGGGGTTAATCCTCAGATCCAATTGACTACAAAAAAGACCACCAGCATGCAACATAACATTTTTGTAAAGACAATTGCTCTGGGAGTCCCTAAAGAACTAAGTTAATCCTATTTTCCATTATGAGACAAACATCTAGTCAAACGGATTATACTACCTAACTATCATTAAACATTTTTGACACCTTCGTTGAATATAGGGTGGGGCTTGCAATTTTTTTTAAAGAATTCCTAACGCATTACTGCATTCTTTTTCAAAAGGGTTGAATGTTATGACAATGGTGTAGGTATACGTTTGATTCCACTGGAAGAGCAAAATGTACTGTTAGAACTTTAACAAAATAAAAAAAAAATGTGCACCATTGAAATCTCTTTAGTTCTAGACATAATAAAAGTCAATTGCTCGAGGAAAATAAAATGTACACAAACAATTATTTTCTGTGAAAATCACATGCAAGTGTCGGATTTTGTACCAGAAAATAGACTTTTGTCGCATTAACACTTAATCCTTTTTATTTTGACAGGTACTAATTTAGAACCGTAGTATCATTAGTTAAGGCCCAACTACAAACTACGTGTATAGAGAACAAGAGGGCTTCCCTATGGATAAAGAGACACAAAAAAGGTATGTAATTAATTTCATATGCTTTTTCTTAAATTAGCAATTTAAAATCCCAAGTTTAAACGAAACAAACACCATAGGCAAACAATGGGCCATAAAACGGAAATTGACTTATCCTTAACTGTACAGAATTAATTAGCAGTACAAGAATAATAACCTCGCTTAATAGTAGACAAAGTGCGGAGGAGGGGAGACACGGTCCTTTTTTGCTCGTACAAATGAAGGCAGAAAAAAAAACGTGAACAAGAAGAAACAATAATACTATTTTCTTTTGATCCCTCTGGATGCATACCATCTAGTTATTTACGCGTTTGATTGGCAGTAGAAAGAACATTTTCCCCGCCTATATTTCAACTGCCGCCTCCCCGCCGATTGGTTGCATACGTAAGAGGGGGCAATAAAATCAATTTAATGCCAACTCTACACGCTCACCAGAGCTCATCGTAAAACAAACGTATTGTGACATAATCGTGTGTTTGCAAAGAAGGAATGACGGGAAGAGGGGGGTGAAAAGGTGGAGAAACTGGAAAAAAATTTCAAATATGTTATGCATTATTTATCTTTCTGTGTGTGTTTGTATGTATGGAAAATGCACGATGCATCCGAATAGATGTGTACTTACTTATTTCCAATTTTTGAAACGAAATGACACGCCGTGTTCGTCGATCAGCGTGTTCATTGGACCAATTCAAATATATGGGATCTTAGTATTATTTCATTTCATAAAATTTGACATAATGGTTATGTATGTATTTTAAATAAGTCATCAGTTGTCGATATAGTTAGTTAATACAACCTGCAGCTATGTACAGAAAGCGACGTAATAAGTTCTTTCATAATGCAGAATATCCATTTTCCAGAAGGCATTTCTTTTGGTGAACCCGACAAGAAGTGTCCGTATAAAAACTTATCAAAGACAAACAATCTTCAAATGCAATAAATTAGTATTAATTCAAGATAAACATGTTCCATTAATTAATTCCATAAAGCGTAAAATAAACCAACTCGAAACCTAATCAATTCGAATTAAATAACTAGACGTGCAACGACAAATAATATAATATGGTAGAATCACGCTAGCGTCACTCAAATCGGGCAAATTTAGCGTGGGTCATCAATCGTGCCGAGGGGCCCCCGATTTGGAAATTAAATTGGGAGGCGGAGCCGGGGACTCCGCCCTAATCGGACCCCTTGTCATGGGCTCGCCGACTCTTTCGAGCGTTCTTTCTACCAGAGAGAGCTTTCAGTCAGTATACGTTCGACCACTTTTCGAGTTACTTCATTCGAATTTAAGTGTTTCGGTCAGAGTAGCTTGGTTTGAGTTCGGTGCGAGAATTAGTGTTGTTTGTGTTTTCGACAAATGATTTCTACAATGGAAGATATAAAAACTGATATAAATAATAAAGCGAAAATTTCATTTAGTGTTGAATCTCTGTTAGCGTCAAACAATAATAATAGTAAACGACCATCGTCACCTCTGGATGAATCTTCCAGTTATTCGGAAAGCGAGGAAAATCGGTTGTTGGACACTTCAAGTGAAAAAATTGACGATGAAGAAGATGAGGAAAATATCACAGTGGACGATGATGATTTAACTGACGGAGAAGGCAGGGAAAGTCCCAATTCGCAACACACTGTGATTATTCCACAACCGGTACATCCATCGATACCAAGGATTCTTCCTCCAGGTCACAGTCAATGGCCGTTTACGTGGGTCGGACCTAATGGACCTTTTAGGTCTAATTCACCACAAAGTAAGTATTTCCACTTTTCTTCCGCAACACTACGTTCTTGTTCACTTTCAAATACACATCTTCTCTAAATTAAATTTTTTCAGCAAACGGTGGTCCTCCAATTGTGCGGTGTGCTTTAAGAAAACATAAGCCGAATCGTAAACCCCGCACTCCATTTACCACACAGCAATTGTTAGCTTTAGAAAAGAAATTCAGAGATAAACAGTACCTTAGTATAGCTGAACGAGCCGAATTTTCCAGTTCCTTAAGACTCACTGAAACTCAAGTAAGTCCGTTTTTAAATTTTAAAATTAAATTTTTAAATGAAACAATAAGAGTTTTACCGAAAATACTTAAAAAATTTGATGAAAGTCAATTTCTTGAGTGCATGTACACTTCTCTCACATTCCAATTGCATGTTGGCCTCGATCAAAGTATTTTTTATTAAAAATATTAATGATGTGACTTTACAGGTAAAAATTTGGTTTCAAAATCGTCGAGCGAAAGCGAAACGGCTCCAAGAAGCAGAGCTGGAAAAATTGCGACTGTCGGCAAGACCATTACTACCCCCTACGTTCGGACTGTTTCCCGGTGGAGCACCTCTGATTTCGCCTTTTCTCACTGCAATGGCACACAGACCGCACCCGTTCACTTTCGCCGGTCCTGGACCGATCCTGAATATTCCCCAATAATTTTTCGTTTGTGATAAAAATTATTATGCGAGAGTGTTCCGTTTAAACATAGTGCAATTCTCCATTATTATTGTTTTTCTTTTAGGTATGTATTTGTATAGGGTCTGTTTTATGTTTAATTTTTTTATAAGACTGATATTAGAACCTGATTTATTTATATTTATTTTGTATATATAGTTTAAGTTGTTTTAATTCTATAAAATATTGTACAGTTGGTGTAAATAATTATAATTGTTTTTATTATAAATTTTGTTTCTCTTAACTTTTTCCACGATTATTGCATAAAATAATTTCTCTTTTGTATGTGATATGTTTTGAAATGTTTTTCGATTTTTATATTTGTACGAATTAACGAAACGACATGATATAGGTAATTATAATTTTGGTAAATTATTTAAAATTCAAAAATAGACCTTGGCCAACACACGACTACGCTACTGATTTTATAACATTGCGTAGCAAATAAATCTTCATCATGTCATAACGAGCCACTTTACAGGTACCATAATTTTCGCCGCAAAAGCGAATCGAACAGAAGCAACAGCAGCAGCAGCAACATTGAAACCGCGAAACCGACGAGTACCACCACCAGGTGTTCCGGGCAAACTCCGTCACGTTGATTTATTTCCTAATTAGTTTCGACAGGTATATTGGTATTGGTACAACCCCGAGGGACTTGTACGGGTATTACTTTGACGGCACGGCCATATTACACTTCGCTACCAAAATTGATTTTTATCTTTTCCACAATGTTTATGAATACATACTTGAGAAAACTGGAGTATTATTTTTCTTTCGAAACGGAATTTCATATGAAATTTAAATTATTCATTTATATTCATCAAGCGCCATTTTGAACGTGCCAATACAAGTTTTAATTATTTCTTCTTAATGACTTATGGGGTAATTTATACGGTTATATGTCTACAAATTACTTCTTCGGTTGCATTTCATCATTGATGCGAGGACATCTTCAGAAAGAAATTATTATTTGAATGGAATTTGGCTTTTCTGATTCTGTTAGAATACTTAAAATTGGTTTAGGGAATGTAGTAGTTAACGCTCAGCAGAATCGTTCCTGCCATGAGTTGCGTGTGAGATTTTTTAGTATTTCTTAATTTCAAGTTGGCGATTGTAGAGTCAGGTTTCATTTCCAGTTACCACAACACTTGTCAAAAAGCAATTTGCATCCTTTTTTCGGTGTTCTTTTTTTCTTAGGGCACTTTTCAAGTTTTCCGTCTGTCTTGTAATTTATTTAAAATTCTATACTATATTGGCCTAAATAAGTGACAATTAAAATTTAAATATTACAAATAGAAATTGAATGACAAAAATATCGAATAACAAAAGGATTTACGTCAAACTTCTAAAATATTTAAATTTAAAATTTTTCCATGTCACGTACAGGTTTGACGTCTATGATGAGGAGAGACTTTTCACCTATGATGAAACCTCATTCACTATATTTAACTCTCTATATCGGAACTTGATAAAGTTTAATAGATTTAAAATAAAAGTATAAAATTTATTGTAGAAAACGAAATAATATTGAGGTAAATGAATCTAGGACACGCTATAAAATTGCAAACGATCGATAACCGAGCAAAAAAAAAGTGCCGTCGCAGCGATCCCAATAAAACTTTTCAGTTTCCAATTAGTGCGAAAATTGTGGCGGGAAATAAGCAGATTTAAATTCAAAATCGATTCTCGGATGCCGTATCGGGCCATATACTATTAGGGCCATACAGGTTGATTGGATCTAGATCAGGCCCAACAACTGCAAAAAACAGTCGGTGAAATGTAAGGCGATTCGACCACTTGAAATGGACATATCATAAAAATTTTCCTGAAAGATCATTTGTGTAATTTATTGAGGAGCTTATATTTTAACTGTCGATATGAAAAATATTGTGTCAGTGTTGCTCTTTACGAAGATTCATCACTCGAGAGAACCCGAACTCTTATGTAACCAGCACACACAACATATCTACTATCTTAAACGAAATACTTTTTTAAGAGGAAAAAAATTGAACTAATTTCTCCTTGTCGGCCGTTTCGTATCGGGTTCACAAACAGTTGTGAAATTGTTTTCGTTAATTTGCTTCAAAATTGCCGCAATTAAAATCTACTCTCGTAATTAATTATTTGCCATTATGAAGCGGGCACGGCCAAGCAAAAACTGGAGCTACCGGGGGCCAGGAGCAAGAACCCGACCAAACGGGGACCATCAGCAGCAACCAGGGCCGAGATAACAACCAATTAAAAGCCATGTTGTATATTGAATAATAATTATATACGATTGTTCAGCAGGTCCGATGCCAAGCCCTTTATAGTCAGAGTGTTATTATTATCGCAATTTCAACACCTCTCTTAAATATGTTTTTTCTTATTAATTTTCCAATATTGCCAATTATAGTATCGTAACAGTCTTCAAGTAAACCAACCTTGTCAGTGTTTAATGTAAAAACATTGAGTTATGTTTGTAAAAGTGAGACATTGGGTAACGTACTAAAAACGCTTCTCTGCTAAAAAATTGCTTCCATTTAAGAATGGACAATTTTATTGCAATATCGATATTCATTTCTCAGGTTAATGAACACTTTCTTAAAATTCTTTTTTTTTATATGGTAATCATTCAAATTAAAACTCCCCAAATATAAACTCCCTGTCATATGTTTTTTTTTTTAGACTCCAGTTGCCTTCATGGGGAAACTTTTTTATTGAAATGAAACCAGAAAAGGAAATACAGAGAGCTGGATTGAGTATAGGTACCATTGCACATAGCTTTCAAATCTTTAACTTTTCTGCAAGTGTTCCTTATATATAGCTCATCCGTTCAAGAACGATAAATCGTATAGTTGTTTCGATATGTTGTGCCCATTCCTACTCTATTTCGCATTGGAAAACTTAAAAGAATTGGGTGTGTCCGGTCGGATAACGACCAAAGCTTTAAATAAATTAGAGAAGTCGCCTGCAATTTGTGAAATTATTTCTAAGAACTTTACATTTCCACTTCGTTTATACGCTATGTGCTTTCTTCATCCTTCGGGCGCGACCGACGAGGACAGCAAGCTGTAACGGCATTGTTTTAATCGAGCGTTCGATTAGACATTAACCGTTTCTAAGAATTTAATTAATTAGTTTTATCTCACTTTGGTAGCTACAATTTAGAATGCTCGGTGTTAAAAGCGTTATTAACCTGCCACACTGGACTTGCCTCACGGCCATTTTTATTCGGAATTTATTTCTGATTGGATTTTGCATCGGATTTCTACGTTTCATGATTTATCGAGTGGGAATTACGAATTCCAAATTCGTCTAATCGATTCCATTTCATTATTTCAACTCGAAATTCTCATATATGACTGTACCTTTACTTGTCCTAGAGCATGTAACGTTTTTGGTGAGTTTCTTAACAATTTGTCAAAATCGGTAAACAACAAGTGACATTCGCCAGGCCGAAATACCTTCGAACGATTATTTTCATGGGCCACTGAGTAGGTACCAGAACAGATGCCATTGAAAACAAAAGACAATCGGCCTATTAAAGGTGGATACCGTACCAACAATTTATCGTTCCAATTAGCCAAATCGTAAAGATACGTGTTTTGGAAAGCCAATGAAATTGCGGTATATTATTAGGCGACCAGTGTCGTACTCGGCTGTTATAGTATTTTTTTAAATTTTTATTATCAAGTGTGTTAACAATGAAGTAAACAGTTGAAATGGTCCGATAACAAATGAAGATTAATGACTTTGCATATTCCCATAGGACCTTCATATACTAAGAAGGTATATCGGAACGGGTCGCCCACGCACACAATACCTTTTGTAAAAACCATTTATTACCAATTTTTTTGGCGTTTCTTGCTGAGCTTTTCATCGTTTTTGATTCAATGGGGGAGCCAAAAGGCAGTTGAGTGAATGAAATAACCTCTTAATATTTCTAGTTTATGATGATGGCTCTATTCTGTGCAAGAATAGTGACTTTATAATTTCGAGTGCCATTATGAGGTCGCATAAATTCAGTTCTGTTGTACCCGAATGGACTATTTCTTGCTTTTAGAATAGGCTCACACTTGTACTGTTTCTCAATGAAATTTATTTGGCCGCAAACTGTCACAAGAGTAGTTTATTTTTCTGAAAAGAATAGAGTTTTTCTCAAGCTGCGCCATTCTGTCTAATGATTCGATTTTTCGGAATTCTAGTAAAATGTAGTTTAATGGGCTCGCATCATGAATTATTGCTTTATAATGTTATTTATTTGACTGAATTCGTGAAGAGTTGAATGTATTATTAATGGACGTTCAATCTATTGTTGACTTTCAACCATTCCGAAAAATATTTTCTTAACGTCTTAACAGTTTCGTTTTGATAAAAAGGAACAATATTAATTTATGAGAGTATTACCAATAGTTAAAATTTCTTATTTAAGACATTCAAACAAGAGTACTTTGTATGTAAATACAGCTCAAAAATTTCTCTGAAATCCCCCAATAAAAACTTGAAGGTTAAAAATCAAATAATTCTTCTTTAAATGCGTACTAATTAAATAGTGAACGAGCTTTTGTATGCAAAAATAAATGCTTTTTTTCACATTTCAAAAGATAATTTGGAGGTTTTATTCAATATCGAAATATCTATCATCAAATTTAATTTTGTTTTCAAGGGTCTTGAACCGTTCATGAGTCAAAAGGTGAGAAAATACATATTTATTCGAATGGGTATATTCAGGAGGAGAGTTTATCATTAGTAACCTATCAAGACAATTGGTTATTAATATGGAAATTTATGTTATACCTGTACATATGGATACAATAATAATACTTATATGAAGTCCTGACGACAGTGTGTGCCAATATGGTTATGAATATTCAGATATTGTTTTGAATAAGTATTTTTTTTTTTGTTATGAATCATGAACTAAAACCTAAAGAAGTGCACGAAACTGAACCTTGTTGAACAACTTGACAGAAATATTATTTTTAAAATGTAGAAGTCCTTGCTACTGATATATCGTTAAAACAATTGAAAGTGTTGAGACAGTGACAGTCCATTCGTCCATTTGACCCTACCTTGTATGTTTTTTTTATTGAAAATTATAGGGAACACTCTCTTTGTTTTTCAGTGGTAGGAATAAAGTATACAATTATTGTGTAAAATTTTGCCAACACCTGCCATGCGTGCCAATTTAAACCTTGTTGGTTAAAGCACGTTTGACAATTTAGATTAAGTGACTTTTATATGTTTAGACATATTCCTTTCTTCGTTAAAAGTTTTTAGTTTTATCGTACTGTTAGTCGAGTTTTCATAAAAGCATCAAAAACTTCAATACTTCTAAAAATTATAATGATTGGAATATGTAATGGCCTACATTATCGATACTACAGAAATCTTCTTCATACCAATATAGTATTTTTTCAATATAATTCTTGTTAAAGAATTGTAGGTTGGAGAAATCGTTAAAAAAATGCCCATCCGCATTGGGATTGCCAGAGTCTAAAGATTTGTACATCTAACGTTTCTTTCACAATTACGATAAGCATCCTTAGAGCCGATCAAATAGAGACCGAAGTTACCTCATTGACGACGTAACTCAAACCCAGATTTAGTCGCGTAAAAACTTTTGGACAAATAAGTCCGGATGAAAATTCCCTTATCGATTACTCCTATTTTTGTACTTTTACGCTCAAGTGCCAACAACTGTATCCTTTTCCTACCAGTGTTTCACCAAGAGAATCGTTATACTGTGTAGTTACTTTTCAAGAGCAACAATGCAATGGATGCTTTCAATTTTTCTTTAGTTTTGACCGGTGATGATTAAGTAGGGCAACTACTTAACAAATTATCAGTTTACACTTTCTTGAAGACCAGCCTATTGTTTATCGGAAATAGTAATATGTAGGTATATAATATTCGAATTAGCCATATACGTATGTATTATGAATAATTTATAAAAGTGAGTAGAAACAATCAGCATAAAAACATAAAGGTATATGGCAGTTAATTTAAAGTAACGGCCCATATATCTTAACGTTACATATTGAGATCCGCATAATTTAAAAAGGAAATTAATTTGTGTCGAGAATTTATATACCTTCGAGTTCAATTTACGCCTCTGCGGAGCCCCGGGTCTGAAGAGAGTATATCAAAAGATCGCCGCCTCTCCGGACGACAAATATGAATGATAATAGATAGTAATTGAGTGGATAGTAATTAAATTCGTGATAAAGCATCGGCTATCTCGTTTCTCTAAATTAACTTCGGAGGGATCAGCGCACAGTAGCGACGCCAATAAATCGCTATAAAGACAGTTGTTATCTCGAAGAGTAGAAGGCCAATTGGTTAGAAACGACTATTAGCGGCTCGGCGAGTCGAAATCTTTTTCCTTCGAGGCCTTCGTCGTTCACTGCTGCTTCTTCTTCTTCGTCTTCGGTTGCCTCGACACCACCAGATAAAATTGTTTAATAAACGGCCCCGGCCGTTTCTCAGAATCTGGTTGACACCTTTTTATTGGCCAGATTCAGATACTGAGATTAGGTTTTGCCGTATATAACACATTTAAAGGTTTTTAACACCACAGTATGTAATTACCTATCACGTAGCCTTAAAATTTTACCATTTATCAGTTCGTCCTTTGAGAAATGAATGAATTTAACTTCTTTAATGGTGCTTCCAATGGTACTGATGTAGCGATACTACAATATCAGCTTCATGAAGTGCGACGACAAGCTGCTTTTTGGGGTAAAAAGAAGCAATCGGAAGCAAAGTTTGGATGCCCCATTAATTTGTTTCCGTACGTTCAACAGTTATGGAAAAAAAATAAATTTGCGAAAAATTACTTAAAAGCAAATTAACAGAGAAATAAGGCATCCTGTTCCGTTCTTGGAAACGTAATGAATTGAAATTGAAAATAATAGGACTTTAGTCAACGAATGAATTTGGAACAATGATACCTTGGCGAATGGGCGTCAAATATAGAAGTGGGAAACAGGCTCGCCAACAATCGAAGCGAGAAAACACGGTTGGTAACGCCAATTCCCCACAGCGTGACATATAATGGGAGATAAGCGCTTTGTGTAACAGTTCTATTGCATAATAGTCGCGCTACGAGTCCTTATCAGAAAATGACTCATAACAACTGACAGACGCGAACAGGAAATTGGAATAAGAAATTTTCGGGCGTAAAATGGAAGATAGTAGAGCTGTAATTTCCTACCATCGGGAGACGGGCATTTCTACTGTGTATTCGTGTTGGAGAAATGAGACGCGCGCAACAACAAACGGGAAAATTTATGTTGTATGGATATACATACAGTGTTTGTGTTACAATTTTCTAATTTTAGGTCAGAAGCTTTCAGTTTCGATTCTATCACTTTGCTGGCCAATAATATCATTTATTATACCGAGTGAGATTTTTCCAAAACAACTCCTTTGAAAGCAATGTCCAAAGCAAAGTATAAAGTAAATGACCGATTTTGAAGTTGTTTTGGGAAAGTTATCATATTCAGTTTTTCGTAAATCAGTTTCAGAATACTTATTAGGTTATCAGACAAATCTATTAAAGAGATTCGTTTGTTGATAAATGAAAAACTTTAAAATGTTTACATTTTCCCTTTAACGTACATACCGAGCACTCAATAAAGTACAACTCACAAAAAATATTTCATGTATGCGTACAAATGGCCGCATGTCTATATTCAGTGAAGAAAAAAAAGCACAGAAAGAGGAAGAGGGGAAAGAGAAAGAGAAAGAGAACCATCAGACTCATCCCAATTAAAGAATCGAAACAAGCAAATGATAGAGATCCGATCTTCTTTCGCGAAACGGTCATTACGAATGCGACCAACAGACGAACGTCAAAGTGATTTAACGTTGTAACAGGGTAGGATACGTTGCCTCACATAAACGTCAATTTAAGTAAAGATCCTGTTATTTATAGGTTTGGTCGAAGAGTGGAAACAATAGATTTGTCCGCGACATCGCGTCCAAGAGATCGACGGACGGGACGGGACGGTTCGTCAATCGCTCCTCTGTCGTGTCAACGAGAATTATTTGGAGCGTTGAAGACTTTAATAGAAATTTTCTTCATACAAGTCGATCTTTTTTTTGTAAGCGATTGTGGCTATTAAAGCTAGAAATGTGTTTCTTCTAATGGATATACATATTGTAATGAAACGGGAAATTTATCTTCTAGAATAATGCCTAATTTTCTATTCAGTTTCCTAATACACGGATCAAACAATTGGAAACTCCACATCCACGAAATGCTTATTTAATTAATTACGTTCCTAGATAGCTGAAGGAGTTCTAATTCAAACGATAATTACACGAGATTATAAAAAAAGTATTGAAATACAAAATTATAATTCGTAAATTGTAATGCGCTCAAATTAAAGAGGTAAAAGCCAATAACCGCTTAGAAGAGCAGGCGACATACTCATTGATTTAGTTTACAATAGGTAGGAGAGGAGAGGCTTAAGATGAGAGAGCAAATACTGATTTTTTTTTTCATTTTAAACTTGTTTGGTGTAAAATGAGACAAAATTTAGATACAATTCTCTCATGTTACTAAAAAGTACAAACTCACAATAAGGAAATCTTAATTTTCAATTAAGGTAAGGGCCTGGTTCAAAACCAGGCAAAAAAAAATTGATATAGACCCATTTATATTGACCCTCTCCACGGAAATCTTTAGTAAAAAGGCGAAAGATTTATTCGCTTTGAAGAGAGTCCAGGGTAAGGATTTCAGAAGAAAAACTTAAATTTATTCTACTTTGTATTTATACCTGAGGCGAAATTTAGATCTTAGCGACACCTAACAACAATCTTTAGAAATAAAAGTAATTTTTTTTATAACAATATATTCTTGATTTAAAATGTTTAGATTTTTTTTGATGTTTACTTCGCAATATTCGTATTCAATACCGGCTACAACTAATGTTTTATTACTTTTCATTAAAAGTTAAATAACAGTTAAATTTTTTTGTTCACAGAACCGTTTTTAAACTTTGCAACTTGCTGAATACAAATTTTCTTAAATTGATTAAGATGGCATCATTAAAAAGCCATAAAGGTACCACTTTAGGTACCATTGCTTTATAAATCAGCTCATCACTGTTAGAAAAAGTAGTATTTGAAATATATTTATTTTTAAAATCTTATCTAAAATCTAATGCAATTTGGTACCACATTGCTAACGACAAGAAATTAAACGTGCCTTTAATGTGTCAAGCTTATTTAAACTCACGTTAAACTTACGTTTTGGCTGTAAAAACCAAATATTACGACTTTTTCAGGGAAAGTCTTAAACAGTTCATAATATTCGTTATTTCTTGTAATTAAAGTTGCAGTTGGCAATTTTACTTCGTGTATACAGGGAAGATTTTTACGTTGATATTTGTTAAAATGGCAATTTGTTACCCATTACACATTTCACTGAGTATTAAAACATTTTTGTTGAATAAAAAGAATGTAATAAAATTTAATTATATTTTTCAGAAATATTTTATATCCCTCTTTTGAGACATTTTGATGTTTGCTTATTAACCACCCTGTATACTATTAGCCGCAATGTGTTAACAATCAAGACACTTTTACTGAACATAATAACAAAACAAACAATTTCAGTAAATTCATTATTTGTTGTAATTGTTTTCCACCTGACAATCGACAGGATGTTTTCAAGCGTGAAGATATGGATATTGTTGTTATTTGAATAACAAAGAAAGACGTATAGAATTGAGAGCCTACGAGGCTATAAACTGTACAAAATGACATAATTTCGCTACAAGAATGGTTTGAGCTATGCACAATTGAACCGAGGATATCACAGATTCAAATTTAGAAGACTTGTGTTGGTTATTATGACAGGGTACCACTCCCCTTTTCCACCCTATAAAACGTCATAATTTTTTATTTTCATCCCCAACGAGACCGCCAAATAGAGACAGTTCTGTTTATGAGGTCCTAAACGTTTTGTAAAACGAAAGGAAATGGCATCGTTATCGCCAACACCATGTTCAGAAACACTGAACTGGGACTATTTGAAAATAGTTTGTGTAATTTCCGCTCTCCAGCCGCTTGTTATTACGTAATATAATATAGGAGGCAGATAAAGGTTCAAACCCCCTCTTTTCAAATAAAATATTCCTTCACCAGCCCCTGAAATCTTTTGGGGTGGTGTATGGCGTAGTCTTTTATGACTTTCTTTATGGGAAAACGAGATCCTAATATTAATTAAAGATGACTTGTGAAGAAAAGGTTAATTCGTGTTCTTCAAACGCCCACAACTTTATGTTTATTGGAAAAAAATAGAAAATTTTAAAGTCATTAATTAGTCATTAGCGCCAGTGAAAGTCAAAAGAACATGTGTTATTTAGAATAAATTTATAGTAGGAGACTTAGGACCACGAAGCTTCTTTGTGGTCTCGGAAAGTTAAAGGTTCCAAGTCGAGATTGTAAGATAAATATCCCATCTATTTGACCACCTTCTACTAACGAGAAACATGGATTCAATAATAGGGCACAAATATCTCAAGCCTTTTCCTTATCTTTTTCTAACCATTGAACATCCAGTATAAATTCCAAGCGAGTCTATTATTTCCAAAGCTGGAACAGCCAATTTAAACATCCAACAAATTCTATGGTGAATATCGCAGTGCCATCTGGTAGACTTCTTTCATACAAGTGATCTATAATAATAGAGGAAAGATATAAAAGGTAAAGCGCCATCTGCAGGACTTGTCCTTTACGGATACTTTTAGAAATTTTCCTGACAAATGTTTTGAGATTCTCAAGTTTACACGTCCATCTGTCCAAGATTGGAATTTCATCATTGAGAAACTTCATTAAAAATAATATTTACTGCAAAAACTAGACCATCTCTTCAACGATAAGAGTTTTAGAATTTTTGAATTCATATGAAGGATTTGTTAGTTTTGGTCAGAGGGTTATTTTTGAATTTCCATTAAATGTAATTATCTAATATCTCTGTTTATATCTAAAATACATAGTGAATTTAGGATTATATAAAACAGATCCTTTTGTTGATACGAAGTCGGTTAAAGTGGAGCAAAGTTACGCAATTAGGAGAGCATCAATAGGTAGAATGTCGTTGAGGCAATTCGGATATTTTCGTAGGTTACCAACATTTTTGAAAAAACCCGAATTTCCATTTTTATATTCGAAAGCCACGAAAGGTGGACGTTTTAAACTAAAATGTTACTAAAGCACCTTTTTACGAGATATCCAAATATATTATCGAAAAATTCAAGACACTGTAGATGTGAAAGTTATAGTAGTCAACTTTGTGATTTCTTATGGCAATCATATTGGATTTTTACATTTTTGAATAAAGCTCTTTTTACTGCGTCTAATGATATATCATACCATATGATTCATACGAATGTTCAATTTCACAATTCCGTCAAAATAAAGAAAAACCGTTTTTGTCAAGAGTGTCAAGAGAGTCAAGAGTGGAAAAAACATATATTCTTTTGTTTAGCAAAAATATATTATTGACAATTCTATAATAATTTAATTTAATTTTATTTAATTAACAAAAGAACATATGTTATTTCTAAGGCACTCATGCTAAACGTGGTTTTTTCCTATTTTGATGGAATCGTAAAGTTGAACCATATCGTACGATGCGTCATCGTAATTAGAAAAAAAGAGCTTTATTCAAAAATGTAAAAATCCAATATCGCTACCATAAAGAATACCAAAATTGACTACTATAACTTTCACATCTACAGTGCCTTGAATTTCTCGATGGCTTATTTGGATTCCTCGTAAAAAAATGCCTTAAATGTATCACTTTAAAACGTCCACTTTCTATATAAAAAGGAAAAATGAAAATTGAAAATTTCGGTTTTTTTAAAAAACTTCCACAACCTATAAAAATACCCGAATTTTCTCAATGACATCTTATTGATATTCCAATTGCACAATTTTGCCTCAATTTAACCGACTTCATGTCTCTTCAAATAACGGAAATTCCCATGTTGCAACTCGAAAAATAGGCACCCTGTATACGGATGCATCAAAAAATGAAAATAATGTGGATCTGGGTGTCTTCATCCCAATGATACTACTTTAAGGTTTTCCTCAAGATTGGATAATCATAATAGTATGTTTAAAGCAGAATTCATTGCCATTAGTATAATTATAGAATTTATAATTGATAAGGGAGTAATAAACCCTAGACTTTTTACGGATTCCCATAGTGTTATCCAATCATTTGTGAACAATAGAATAAATGAAGAGCGGAAATTCCAAACGTTTTATGTGTCTATATGGGGTATATTCGCTTTATATTATCAACAACAAAATAGTTAATAAAGTTTTCGAGTTACCATTTGACTTATACAGTTTTAATATTTTCTCAAAAAAAGTATCAAAAGCTCATAGAACGTTTGGAATTTCCACTCCTCAAATATAAAAATCAATTATATACAGTGGAACTTTTGTATCTCGAATTTCTTTCTAATTCGGACATTTTGGTTCTTTGCCTTTCTTATCCATATACATGTATTTCTGTCTCTATAATTCGAATTTCTACAACTCGGACTAATTTCCCCGTTCCTTGGATATTCGAATTATGGAAGTTGTACTGTAATACTCAATTTGAAAAATCAATTATTGCAATTAAGGAATTCTGGTATACAGGTTGAGATTACTTGGATTCCGGGACATTACTCGATACCTGGCAACGAATCTACGGATACTTTGACTAAAATAGGTGAATTTTTAACTGTTCCAAAAAAAGTTACGTTTGTCTTATTTTGATATTTTACATAAAATTTACATCAATGAAAAAATTAAAACAATGAAACTTTAAAAAATATCTCGTTAGTAAAAGGCAAGGTATGTATAATGAATTATGAATTTATAATGATTTCTCAAGAAATCATGGTTTCATAATATGGAATGTGTAAAAATGAAATTCCTTCCTCAACCATTCGTCTTCAATTTGGACATTTCCTAATTAAAGCTTTTTTCCATTTTTGTATTGTAGATTTATCTTTATGTGTTTGTGGTAGTGTTCAAAAAATCGGTCATTTATTATTTGAATGTAATATTTATAAAATTAAAAATTTTGACTTTTAAAGAACATTTTTATCACTAGTAAGTCTTTCTCTCTATCTCATTAAGATCCTCTCATTACTAATATCTCCCTCAGTAAAGACCTTAAAACTGGGTATTTATTTAGAGAAATGAATGAAATGAATATAAACATATGATTCAATTATTTACTCTTTAAAACTTTTTTAAGTTAGGTTATGTTCAATTACATATTAAATTCTTCAATTCTCAAAGGCACGAATATATCGAACACAGATTATAATTATAATCTGTGATATTGAACAACATTCAATTTAATAACAGCATCAAATTAATATTTAGAGTTTCAAAATAAACAAAATGTATTTATAACTGGTATTAGTGTCAAATTCGAAAATTCCGTGCACGGAGTTTTTCAGTCTACGCATGTATTAGGCACGGGGAAAATGAGCTGGCAGTTTGTACGTAATGTACAGTGCCATTATTATAAAGAAGAAGAAGAAGTTTATACGTCATGTAAGTGACAAATAATTTTCTTTTGAGGTTTACAGACATTCGATAATTTTTGAAAGGAAAAACAGAATAAATTTAAGCAAATCGAAACCGTCCCGTTCGCGTTCACGAAACAAAATTATTTGCAATGAAATGTCGTTGCGAGGTAGAGTATTCGGATTGGTAGAGGTGCTGCTACGGGTTCCACCGTTATTTGTTATCGATGAAATTTTGAAAATTGGCCTGTCCCATTACGAGGAATTTTCTGATGAGGAATTCGGACTGTTTGGGGACAGAACATCGAAAAAAATCATTGATAGCGCCCTGCTGCCCAATGCTTCATCGTTCGTAGTTTTGGATACAAAGGTGTCGAAATACGTGCTATTTTTTGCGATAAAATTGCTGATTAGAGTCATAGGTTAGTACCAATTCATTATTTATCAAAATTATAATTTTCAACGACTTTCGATGTCAGATATATTTTCAAAATTGTGATCAAATTACTTTAAATATGGTTAGATGGATCTGGCCTAGTTCACGAAAAAAACAATCAGGGTTTCTAGAATTTGAAACCAGAAACTGCATTGTTGTTATAATACAATATTTGGTGTGCTTTATCAGCACAATGTATAAGAAAAGATCACTGTTATTCACGACCACAAAGCTTATACTCAATATCCCTTAAAATTTCAAGGCTGAAAATTTATTCAACAACATTAGGTAAAATTGAATAATCTATAATCAGACTGCATTAAAGAAAATTCAAAGTCATTATCACGTTAGAGGGTTAAAGGTCACTAAAATGAAATTGGTGACGTGAGACAAATCGTAGGTTCGAACCGTAGAAAAAGAAATACATACATATAACAATAATTGCCATACGACCTAGATTAATCTTTTTAATTTATTTTAGGATGTATGTCAGCAATGTGCGTGTTCGTTCTGAACACCAAACACCTAATGATAGTCTACTTGTATCTCATGTCAGTAGGATTGGTGATGGCCTCCTATTTCACCAACATCAGAACAGTGAAAACGATAATGAACGCGGATATCACCAACCGAACTACATCTCTAGACTTTTTTCATACATTCGATCTTAAAAATCTACTGGACGAACGCCGATGGATGTACCCGGTGTTGGAAAATTACGTGCTTCAGACGATTTTGGCTTTTATCTTTATAAATATTCATTTGGGCCCAAGATATTCGACGATTCAAAAGCTTCTGCCCGTCTCATTTATGATTCCTTCGTTTTTTTCGTTATTGCCAGTGCCAGCAACCTTTCTTAAATACAGTCCAATCGTGTCGGTTATTTTACCCATAGCTATTGTGAAATTCGTTTTGTGGTCATCGTTTATGTCAATTTCGAATTCCCTTTATTCGGGTTACATTCAGGCAAAAACGGTAGCTTCCAATTTTGGCGTTTCAGCATTGGTGGAGAATGAGTGGCTTCGATTGAACGTTCCTGAAGTGTTACGTATTTTTTGGTTGCTACGAACTATTGAACATGTGGGCATTTTTTTCATTTCCGATTACTGGACAATTGACGATGCTAATAGTCCGTATTTCAGATTGTTGAAATACATCTTGATCACTGGTTGCGACACGTTGACTGCAGTTTTGGGCCTGACCAGCATAGTTTCATATATTTGCAACTATGTGGGTAGATTCTTTCAATGGATCTTGTTGACGACTGATGATGATCATGATAAAAATTTTGGCACGGTATCTGCAATTGTTTTCTACATTTTGGCGTTACAAACAGGTCTCACAGGACTTGAGCCTGAAATTAGATTTGTGCGCTTATGCAGGAATTTCTGTCTACTATTCACTGCTCTACTTCATTTCACCTATAATATAGTAAATCCTTTATTAATGAGTTTGGGCGCTTCCCGTAATCCGTCAACTCGTAGACATTCTCATACACTTTTCGTTTGCTCGGTACTGGTTACCTTTCCAATGGCTCTAATGTATCTTTTGTGGACGACTCAGGAAACCTCTACGTGGCTCTTAGCCGTAACTGCTTTCAGCATCGAAGTTATTATAAAAGTGTCCGTTTCTCTTGTCATTTACTGTCTATTTTTATATGATGCGAGGCGTGATACTTTTTGGGGAAAATTAGATGATTATGTCTACTACATCAGGTCTTTTGGTAACATCACAGAATTCTGTTTTGGAATTTTTTTGTTTTTTAATGGTGCCTGGATCATGCTCTTCGAAAGCGGTAGCGCCATACGAGCAGTAATGATGTGCATTCACGCTTACTTTAACATTTGGTGCGATGCAAAAGCTGGATGGTCCGTGTTCATGAGACGAAGGACAGCCGTCAATAAAATCGAAAGTTTACCGGAAGCTGACAGTGATCAACTCCAAAGTTTGCAAGACATTTGCGCCATTTGTCATCAAGAAATGCAAAGCGCTAAAATAACAAAATGTAAACACTTTTTCCATGGAGTTTGTCTTAGAAAATGGCTCTACATCCAAGACACGTGTCCGCTTTGTCACGAAATCTTACATTTAAACGATGAGAAGAATAAGCCTGTAACAACAGAGGTTAGAGAGATTCAACCAGATCCTGAACCAAACGAAGAAGAACAAAATAGGTGATAAGACTAAATGTGATTTAGGCTAGCTACTAAATGGAATCGGGGAATGTTAAATTGAAGTGTCCACATTGACTTTGAAAATATTCGTTTAAGGCTCCAAAATTATGATAGTAGCTATTTATACATATGTACTTTTATTTGTTGACTAGTGATTAAAGCTTTCTTAATTTCCTATTGGAGTACTTATGTCGGATGTATATTTCTTTTGAATGTAAATATCTCTTCATATTTCAAAGTCAATTCGTGACCACATATAAATATAATATAGATCTTTATAATTTATACTGCAATTACTATTAAATATATGTATTGGAATACCAAGAAACGACAAATATAAAAATTTTTAATTGTATATCTTCTAAAAAATGGAAATTAATTTTCTTAGTATTGCCAGTTTGTGGGGTAATTATGTAAATAAACGTTGTACAAAACACGACCACTCAGAGTTGTACAGTAAAAATCATATAATTTCAATCCTAAATAAAGTGTGCTTCGTTTTTGATCTTGAACACATTAATATGACACTGTTTGATCTTTAAATTATATTTGTAATAATAGTTAAGAAAAAATAAATAAAAAAAACAGCTAGCTTTTAATTGAAAATTAGATCCTTGTAATTGGAGAGTAAATAGTAGTTTGAAACTCTGCAGTTGGTCAGGGTTCGTACCACTGTCATTCGGTCAGCCCTTTCAAAATTGGCTTTAACAATTTCATAATACCGTCCGTCGCTAGAAAGAAATGTTCAATTTTCAATAAAATCACCCTATTGAACTTTATTTAATTACCTCAAACTTAAACACTTTAGTTTAAGGCATTTTACTCGTAATGTGTCAATGGCTTTCTGGCTTTTATCTGAAAATCTTAAATTGTCTGGATCCCATCTGAGTTCCAAACGTTCTAGATTGCTGATATTTTTCGCTATACTGTCCATAAGTTGATCAGCTAAAATGTTGACTCCTAAACGTTCTTGTGTTCCCATAACTAATATTCTATTAAAAAAAATCAATCACTAAATACATAGTATGTATAATATATTGTATTATATAGGATATTATAACTCTTACTTGGCATTCGAAAGTATTGGTAGAATGGACTGCCAAAGAGAATCTGTAATATGAGTCATTCCAGACAGTCCAAGACCCCACAATTGATGGCCATGTTTACAAAGGAATTTGTAAATGGCGTCTTCAGATAAATTGTCTGAACTGTCCAAATCTAAAGCCACCTGGGAATTCGAACATTCACAATTTTATATTAACCCACCGGTATACCTATACCAAATTTCTTGGATTTCCTGCATCCATCCAGGACTTCAATACCGCATCGTTGAAACCATTGATTTGACCAGCGCTTAAAATTCTTAATCCTGGCAGTCTCGATAACATATCCTGAAGGCATTCAGTTGACAAATCCGTTGCAGTTATATCAAATTCTTGTAGCGAACATTTTTCCCATTCTACTTGCATTAGATGTTCACTTTTTAAGTCTGTAAAAAAATAATTCAATTAATGTTTCAGCAATTGCCAAGTGATGGAACACTTACTTGTGCCATTCATTAGTAGACATTTTAGTCTTCTGCTTCTTTGAAACAATGTTTTCAAAGTACTGCCAGTAACTTTATTACAATAGTTAACCGCCAGACATTCAAGCTAAAATTTAAAAAAGTTTTAATCAAACAAAAATAGAAAAAAAATGTAAAAAGAAAAAACCTGAATACAGTTGGAACTGAAGGCATCAATGTGTGTATCATCCACAAAATTAATTCCGTACAAATTGATCACCCTCAAATTGGGTGTGGCGCTTTTTAATCGGTGTACGTTAATCACTTCGTAAATCTCCTCTTCCTCTTCCTCAACTTTCTCATATGTGCCAATTAAATGTAATATTTCAAGTCCATTTATGAAATTGTAAATTTTCCGCATAAATCCTTCCATAAAGATAACTTCTGATAAACATATGCATAAATATCGAAGTTTTGTGGGAAACGCCTGTAATTCACTGAAATCGTGCAATTGCATTGCAGTTGAAAAGTCCAAAAGCATGTGAGTGAGATTCGGACACTTGTTGGCTAATTCGTGTAGTACCGTGTGAGTGATCAGTTCAATGGGCAATTCAATATACCTAAAAAGTTCTTCATGATAAAGAGTATTGGTAAATAAAAATTTGAGTACCTTAATGAAGGTCCAAATCGGATACTGATCAGTGCAAGCAGGAACTCCAAAGAGCTGACATGTAAACCGGAAATTTCAGGACGGAGTGAGACATTTTTCCAAAGTTTTGTATTATAAGCAATGGCTCTCCACCTTTTGCAAATTCTGGCCATTTGACATATTTCTTTGTGGCTCAAATAGCTGAATATATGCATCAGCACTTTGTCTGGCAGTTTTTCTATAGTCTAAATTAAAGTTAAAACTACAAATCATTTAATGCAACCACTATTCCAACTCATACCGTTCCAGCAAAGGGGCTTCGAGCCCCTGTACCTTCAGTCAAATAGACCTGGGATGCTTCCAGGGCCAATTGACCCCAAACGTCAGGACAAACGTCCATTTAAATTCTTTGTTTTTTAATAAGTATAAAAGGGAAATCTTTTAATGCACTTTACGTAACAAAATACCGAACGCACCCGAAATACCGTTCCGTGACATAGCGGACGCGTTTTCTAAAAATAATTTCCATAAACATTCGGGTATGGTGGACACGAATTAAGTTTTTGCCATGAGATATTTTAGGAATACTGCCTAGTTGCTTGTCTGAGTTATGAAATTTTTTTTAAGTGGCAAAAGTCTGACTCAGAGAGTCATATTCGACATACGTTGTAAGGGATGTACTTCACTTTTTCAATGTAGTACCCTAAAGATTATCGAAAGAAATCATTATTCTAAGACTTGCATTGGGAGAAGCTTAAGCTCTCCTAGTTGTTGAAGCAAAATGTTGTAGACATCATTAGGTGAAACATAATTATTTGTGTTATCTACTATAATCCTTTCATGGACACGAATCAAACATCATTAAAATTAAACAAAAACAAATGCCAAACCGTCCTTTTTCCTCACATTCCAATCGCCTATTTCAAAGACGATGATCAAAAGCAATTATACTTCCCGTCGCTCATAAAAGGGATAAACTAGCTAAACATCGACATAACTTTTTAATCATTTTGAACTAAAAATTCTTTTTTTAATTTTTAACTCTAATGTGCCTTTTTGCATTGAAAGTTACATGCTAGATCTAGGAATATTCATAGTAAATTGTTAAAATTACAAATTTAAGTTTTAAACACTTCTCCGTCCGAGCTTCTAATCGGCGACGCCACCAGTCCAGTAAGGTATTCATACTCTTAATTTAAGCCATGCTGCTTTGTCATTTGTTACGGAAACCTGTCACCTACCATTTCATGCAATTAAAGTTCCACTAATACTTACGATTTTTTTCGCTCTTCTAAAACTTGTTGTTAAATCATCTCGGACAATAGCCGCTGAAACAAGATCTAATTGACCCCAGGAATCCATTAAGTCACGTTCAAAACAAACACTATCCAACAAATCAACATAAAAATGGCTAATATTAAAGGAACGCAATCCATAAAGAGACAGAGAAAGAGAGAGAAACAGAGAGTATGTGAATCTTATTCAAAGTACGATGAGTATTGGCAACGCTTGTGCCTTTTATAAAACGATCTAATTAAAACATTGCCAGGCCGTGCGGAACTAATAGAGCCTGATATCATACCAAAACATCAATTGTCGCTTTAATAAACATGTTGCAATTTTGGCTAAGGTCTATAACAAAAATTTTGATATCATTTTTTCTTTATTTTACAACAGCACCTCTTAAGTACTGTTTTCTATCTTTAAAATGTTATAACAATATCACAAATCGTGTAATCATTCATTTTGTTTTTGATTTTGTTATTACAAAAGATAAAACTCGAAAGTGTTTTATGAAAACGTGTAGAATTATAATAAGTGACGTAATTAAACTTAAAAAATAATGTATAAAACAAGTTGAAATCTAAATATAGGGTTTTCTTATTTATGATTTTTCTTTTGTACAAGTTTCAAAGGCAAAACAAAGTTTGAACTTAACTAATAAACAATGTACAAACACCTAATTGTAACTTATTGAATTCCTGTCCAAGTGTTTCCAATCAGCCTTCTAACCAGCCTATACTGATTGTAACTAATCAGAGTGATAGTTGTCTAGATTTTCACCAGAAGTACCACGTCTGATATGACAATGTAAAAAAATAAATAGGATTTTTCCCTGTAGAGTATACTCTTTGCTTAGAAGTTTACAAAACCCCCCTGTAACTATACTGGCCTAATCGGTATTGTTAATTGTTTCATTCGAACTACTAATTTAGTTGACTCATTTTAAGTCCTTTAACAAACAAAAATAACTAAAGCAATTGGTTTTCCAACAGACCTCATAAGTTAAATACTGATAACACATTTTTTTAACAAAATAGAGTCTGACTTTCCAAATGTCTTTTGAGTTATAACATTGAAATTTAGTTAAAATATACTTGGACGATCACCGTCATTAAAATGCCGGACAGGAGGGCTGCCATTTGTCTCAAAGCTTCTCCAGGTTCTTCTTCTTTAAGGAGTTTTGGCAAGATTGTTACCAGACCGATATGTAGAAATGTTCCAGTAGTAAATGGCACAATCCAGGACGTCTTTGCTTCTAGAAAAATTAAAAATAGTTAGTTAATAAGTTTTAGGAATCAGAGAGATTAATATGTTCAAGGAATAACATGTTAGGCATAATGCAAAGCTAAATTTAGTATAAAATTATCAATTCCGGTCAAACTCACACTTATAGGTCCAGAATGAATAAAATATAACATCCTCAAAACAACAATATCTATTAAGGCCTTGAACTTTTATCAACAATGACTTTGTATGCAATAACATTTGACACAAAATAGCATAAATTTCATCACGTTTTTACATGATGGCCATTTACTGTAATGATTATTACCTAAAGAGTTGGCCCCACCAAAATGTATGGCACAGGAAGCTCCAACGAACACACTCATGGCGGTTCCGAGCTGACAAAAGGCTGCGGTCCATTTATTAAAACCAGCCCGAAGAAGAATGGCAAAGTCTCCCACTTCGTGGGGTATTTCATGGATTAAAATAGTAAAGGTGTTTATGATGCCTACGCTATTGGATACTAGAAAAGATCCACCAACAGACATACCATGCATGAAGTTGTCGGTTACATTGGCCAGTAGATTTAACCAGCCCAAAGTCTGCAAGAATTACATGTTTGATAAACAGAGTTGTTGCATATTATCAATTGATTTACCTCATTTTCATCGATTTCAAACATATTAAATAGTTTTTCCAAAGTAATAAAAGCAATCAGACCACCCAGTACGTATAAACCACTATTTTGTTGACCTAAAAACAGAAAATTGATATTAATTTTCAGAAAATAAATAAAATAAATTAAAAAATATTTCCTTTCAAGGTTGACAAATTTACATTACAACGTAAATAACAAGAAATTATCTGCCTCAAGTCCCTTATAATCAAATATTAATAAATGTATTTTCTATGTAATTCTAACAAACACAGATAATGAAGCGCTTACCTAATTTCGAGTCGCTTGCTGAATAAATTTCTGGCAATGAATGCAAGAATACATCTCCTAGAAGGGCCCCAACTCCAAAGCTCAGTATGGTATTAAACTTGTTAAATTCAACTGAAAAAAAAATATCAATTTTTAATAAAGAAAATTTACAGTTTTCTTTCTTTCGTGGATATGTTCAATTTCTATTGAAAATAATTCTCTATCTCTACCTTATTTGTTTATGTAAAATTATAGCGCCATGCCGTCTTATAAAGAAGAGCCTATAGAAAAATAAACACATTCTCGTTTTTCCATTGTTCTTCCCTTTCAGAGCATAAAATATTTCACTCATTCTTGCATTTTAATATTCGTATCTTGAATATTTTTTGATATATCTACAAGAAATATGTATAACTTATTAAATACTGATCGAAACATTCGTTCAGCTGGTTATACGTCAGCCTAATTACCATAAAATAATAAATAAAGCGTAGAATGGTGGCATTGGACTTTTGCACACGAATTTGTTTAGTGTGCTGCCGTCTCCTACATACAAAATCTAGACTCGCGTACAAAAAAAACCGTCTAATCATTATTGTTCGGTGATTCTCGACATTCCCAATCGACTGCTAGTTTCCTAGAAATTAGAGGACGAGCATGTGAAACCGCACAAATAATTCCGCGCACTTTATCTGTCCTATTTTGTTCCACATGTCGCTACATGAGAATTTTTGCACTCGAAGCGTGGGATGCGCACAACGCTAGTAAATGAATTTCTTTGTGACAAAGGATTTATGGATTTATAAAAAAAAATTATCCGTTTATATGCCAATAAATGAAACAAGGTGTTGGATCTGTTTTTTTTTTATAGGACGAATGCAAAGTCACGTTTGAACAATCAATTGGGCCAATTTGATCTTGAAAGAAAAGCAATATCAATAATAATGATGTAAGCGAAGACGTAGAATATTCGAGAATCACTGAAAGAGATCAGTTGCACAAGTTTCAATATACCGCAATTGCTATTTCGCTTGCAATACTTATCGGATAAGGTTTACAAGTTTTAAAGATTAATTTAACTCTCGATTTCAACTTGTGACTCCAATCATTTCTTTTTTTTTTTTTAATCATAGGTTTTCAACTGGTTTAATGGAACACACTTCCTTAATTTACTGTTAACTATATATAAATTAACTATTAATAAATCATTTGAATTCTTTATTCTATTGAAAATTCAGGTAAATTATTAAATTATACAATCTAATGACATTTCTACGACTGAAGCTTAGTATGTTTATGAATAATATTGCATCATCATATCGACCACTCAAAATTGACCCATTCATGGGCAACGGGAAGTATAATTTCCATCGACTTTTGTCTTCAAAAGGAGCGGCGGGAATGTGAGAAAAAAGGGGCGGTTTAGTATTTGTTTTTATTTAATTTTGATGATATTTGATTCGTGCCCACGAAATCGTTAAGAATTGAGGCGTTTATTTTGAAAACAACACTTGTCCAAATTTGTAAATTAAATTTTTAAATTGACAACAATTTAATATAATATAATGGGATTAATAATTAATGTTTAATAATAATTAATAATTAACAATTAATGACGAAAAATGTCATTTTTTTACTATTAGATTTTTTAATCGTGCATTACGAGCCTTACACTATGTGATTATGCATAAAACCCAAAATCGCTAAAAATGGACAAGTGTTGTTTTCAAAATAAACGCCTCAATTGCTTAAAATTATTATCTTTTTTTTTCTTATTTATAGTATTACTCTTAAAAAAATGTAAATCGAACTGTTTTTTGGTTTCGCCGCTTTGTTTTCTATAAAACGGATTATCTTTTTTTTCAGTGGATTAGAAACTTTATTATTTTTAATCGTTACAAAATTGGGAACCTGTAAACCATTCAAAAACTTCCATTGTCAATGTCAAAATTCTTATAGTTTGTAGTTTGAATTTCACCTTGACAAAAAAGCAATCAGGATAAGATTGAGGGATAAATTAAAACTATGTTTATTCTTCTTCAATATTTTCACTTTCCCATGATTCTCATTTCATTTAATAACCGATTAAAGGCAATTTTTAAATCGTCCCAGACTTCAATTTGAGGATGTTCATAATTCGACCTCAACATAGTGGCTGGATTTAATAAGGAAACGTACAACAGCAAAGGCCGAATAGTTGGGACATTATTTTTCAATTAACTGAATTGCGAATCACAGTTTGATCTTTTCTTCGGGCCCCCCAAAAGAAATTTGAAATTTGATGTTAAGATTCAGACAAATAAATTCTTACCTCGCTGATTTACTTGATCGAAGTTGATAATGAAAATTGGTACAACACCAGCAATTGCAATAAATATTGATGCACTTAGGGCAAATGTGAAAGGACTTTCCGTGGTTGAATTCAGTCATAAAATTAATTCATTAAAACTCATCATATCTGATTGAATTTGTAATTGGCGGTATTTTTCTATAGACAGCTCACAATGAACTGGGGACTGGTTAGAAGAATTTTTCAAGATTCCCTAAGGATTCCCTTATAATTTTATTGTGGATTAAAACATTATTGTTAACAAATAGAGAACAAAAGAAATGAGAATTATGATAAAGATTAAGACCCAAGATACCCCAGGGCATCATTTTTACAGGGATCAATCATTATTATTCACCCATTATCATATAATTATATTACATATTATAATTAATTAATTGATAAGGGATTCTCTCTCTTGGATTAACAACAATTTGTTTTATAAAAAACCAATTCTAAATATGCAATCCAATGCAATTATTAAAATAAGGTAATTGAACAAATATTAAAATTATATTAATCAAGAATTTAATTGAAACAGCATTCATCTATGTAGCTAAAACTTTCAAAGACATTAACATTTTGATTTGACGTGCTGTGACAAATGGTATAATAAATTTCGTCACAGATGAGAATCTGTTTTGGACTTGACAACGTTGTAATATTAAATCAAAATGTAAAACAATTCGAAATTGCTTTACACATAAACTCTATTAAAAAATGTTCTGAAATGATAACTATCAGTGTGCAAATTCTTCAAACCGTCATTGTCTTAGTTAATTAATCAAAATGAATTAGTGATTCTTAAAAACCAACAGCAACGCTGACTAACAACTGTACAAACATCATTCTGCTACCATTTACACTAGATAATTTGTCAATTACGGACCAAATTTATGCTTATTGTAAGGTTTATATTAATTTTGAAAAACTTGAAGAAAGGTATGCTCTGCCTAACTGTTCTTGACACTGCAAAACAGACTTTGAACCTGAAATTTGACATTTTCATTGAGTTAGAAGTGCTTCACAAATCAGACATATTTCCCAAATGTTTACTAAGTAATAAAAACATATTTGTTATGAGCTTTTTTACGATAATATTAAGAGATCAGTATTTAATTTCCTACTTGAAAGGTTTTATTGTCACGAAATTAATAATTAAAATGATGGTATTCAAATAGAATGCATAATATCATTGCAATAAATAAAATCGAAGTGCTTGAAGTTACGACATGTATGTATGTATTTGTATGAGATTAAGTAGTCCTGATACTTGTTAAGCTTGAATTTTACGTCAACTTGCGTTTTTCTTTAATAATTATCTTAAAGTTACTTGTTTTTTCATTCATTTTGAGCTTGATAATCACATCAAATATTGTTCAAGTGGGCATTTTCTCTTATTGTTAGAGACAAATTAAAAATAGAAAAAAAAACTTTCGAGTAGACAATGAAGTACATAAGTTATCACTGACATGTAGGTACTAACCTTTAGATTTCGTAACATCAATTATCAACAGAGGTAGAACTCCGCTGAGTCCAACCAGGAAAGATCCAAATAGGGCATAGGCCCAAGGCATATCTGGCATGGAGTTGACTTCCAGATGGAACCATTCCGGTATCTCAGGCATGGATAATTGGAGCATGTTTTGCTGCTCGAGTTGGTAGCCGGTCGCATTGGTGTCGGAGACACACAGAACTGAACTAATGACCATTGTTGGATATAAAATTTTTAATAGGACAAGATGGCTATGAAGATTTTTTTGAAAACAGTTAAAAACGCGTCTCGATAAGAGATAACAAAAATTGAAGATAAATTTGATAATTTGTTGTCGACTAACCCACGCTGAGATTGAGCCGAACAAATCACAAACTAATGAATCGCGCTTGGAACACTAATTTTTATATATTCGTTACTGAAGATAAACGCATTTTAGTTTTATTTATTTTGCACTCGCATCGCTTTTCCACACGTTTTGCGTATCGGCACTGAACATATGATTTTGACGTATTTGACGGTTTGCCATGGGCATCCCCACTTTATTATTTACGTTACTCGTTTTGTTGACAGTGAACAGCTGAAAAGCTTTCTGATTCTTTCTCCCATTAGTCATGCCCAAACATTAAACAGAGAAAGAAAATTGTACGGTTGAAAGAAGTTCACTTTATTGAGTGATTAACTATAATAGCCTTTGCTATTTTCGGTAAAATCAATTTGGACCAATGATTATTAAAACATTAATATAAAAATAGTTCATTTTAATTTAAATGCTTCAAATCAATTTACAAAAAAAAAGGATTACATTTTCTTAAATGCCATAATTAAAAATGCTGACGTAAATTTTTATTAAAATTAATTTTTTAAACTTCGCCTATTAGTAATGTGTACCAATGGTGACAAAAACTTATAGTCCCTTCCACTTTGTCATTTATTAGATATAAATATAGGCAACCAGACTTACTCGTTTTAAAATGTCTATGGAGCTTTTCAGTAAATTCTACATTAAAAATTTCATATTTTAGAATTTCTATCAGAAATAATTGATAATAATATCTGAATTTATGTTAGTTAATACAATTTCATATTAAATATTGAATGAAGATATAAAATAACAATTAAAATGTTTTGAATTTACACTTTTAACAAAAACAAGAATATAAAAACATAAAAATTATCACGATGCGGAAAAAGGAAATGTTAAATATCAAACAAAGTAAGAAAATAATAATATAAAGTATTACTAAACAATGGATATAATGATATAAAAGGTAAATTTGACTAAATAATACAAAACCTCAAACAGTACAATTACACGTAAGTAATCTAGGGATAATAAAATCACTTAATGTTGGATTTTCTACTGGAGAATTTTTTCGTGCAAAATACTCCATCGTGTAGAGACTGGACAACAGTCCACATCCTAAAGAAAGGATGTACCAAAAAAGGATATTTATAACGCTGTGTTTTGGAGCTGGAATTAGGGTTAAAACTAAACCAGTGAAGCAAAAAGTCAGACATAAGATTGGAAAAAAGAAGCCAAACATGTAGGACAAAATCCATTCATGCACTATGGCTGATAAAAGAAACACTGATATTCTGGCGATTGATTTTCTACCGGGAACTACATGTTCATACATGTCTTTGTAAATGTAGGTGTACAACCATTCTCCCACGACCATATTCCAGCTTCGGAAATATTGCGAATAATTGGTAGCCGTCCACCAATCTTGGTAAAACTGTCGATCGCCGAATTTCAATAATTCAGCAAAAAGATTTTGCGTGGTATCCAAAACAACATAGAATGATAGAAGAAGGAACATTAAGCCAATAACAAAATTGTCGAACACTTTTAAAATCACTTCTTGAATGGTAAATTGTCGAATTCCAATGTCTTTGAAATCTGGAATAGTGAATCTTTCAAGCAGGAATGCATAGTAAAAAATTACACCAATTAGTTCACAGAGTTTTGTTGCCACGAAATTTTTTCGGATTGTTTTCGTTCTAAAATAAAACAGTAATGTACAGGATGTTTTTACATTAATTGAAACTTTACCTGGGATAACTGTCACAATAAACTAACGTAGGTGCAAACAAGAAATAGAGGAAATGCTTTACATCGGCTAAATGTAGAGTTTCATCGGAATGGGGTTTAAAATATACAACTTTTTCCGCATTAGAACGTACGAATCCATGAACTTTCATTAAGAGCCTAGTCTGGAAATGAACTTTGTTTTCATTTTGTTAAATACTGAGTTTCAGATTTTTTTCCTGTTGTATGAGTTTTTTCTGCCCGCTGTTGAAGTCTTTTCATTGAAAACCTAATTGATTGAATTCGTAAGTGTTCAAATTTATTAAAAAAAATAATGAAAAAACAGCAAAAACTTAGTATCCAATATTGAATTTCCAAGAAAAATTTGACATCTTACCACTTCCAGGCTTAAAATTGCAGTTGACCCCATAGGTAGGTCTAGGGCACTAATAAGTTGACAAATAACTTGGACATGTAAAATGTAATAAATTAGTAAACCTGCGATCCAGACTCGATCCCATATTCGTAGTTTTGACGCTAAAACAGTCAATTCTAAGTTTTACAATTAGTCCTATGTGAAATGTATTCTTACCTTTAGGTGGAAAATTAATTCGTTTTTTGGCCCAAAAGTTGAAACAATAATATGCAAAAATAGCAGTAAAATTTAAGCAAATCCATATAAGGACGACCAAATGTAGTTTGTCCAAACCTGATAATATAACTTTAAATCCTAACCGAATCCTAAAACAACCGTTTTTAAGACAAAATTCAAATTTTTCCATGCCTATGAAGCAATTTTGAAACATGCTGTGTAGATTAATTAATAGTAGGCACTTACTCGCCATGATGGAAAAAATCACGCAGTACCGTGTTAACAAACAGTGCCACAAGACTGGCTACAAAAATATGTCTTATGACTTTAATATGAGGATTTTCATAGAGGGTGGTTAGTAGGGATTCTCTTATTTCAAATTTCTTAACTGGCAATCTCTTTACAACCCTAAAATGAAAAACAATACCTAATTAGAGTTAGGTTGTTAATAATCTAAGCCGTACCTTGTGGTTCCAACATTTTTCTCTTCACTTTTCTTCACTTCAACATTTTCATTAAGTTTATTTTGAATTTCACCCATTGTTGTCTTATAAGGAAAATAACCAAAATTGTATTCAATTTAAATTGTTTATTACGATTTCGATGTTTATATACATATCAGTACAATGATTTCGTATTGTGAGTGGAAGAATTAGGCAAACAACATTGGAAAAAAAAAACTTCGAGAATAATGTTTACCCTTTGAAAGAACCGAACGATTCTCCTTTGAAATATGTACTGTTTATCAACCCAATATGGAAGCTATCAAAAAAAGGTCTTCGAGAGGAGATAAATAAGAATAGTAACACAAGATGGTCTGTCTTTATTGTATTATCTGAACAAACTACGTATATGTGTGTTTACATTATTATAATTCCTTCATGTTCATCGGATTTTTCTGTTCTGTGATATCTATATATAAATTATTTCGATTTTTATAATGAACATTTTAATATACAATTGAAATATTTTTTTTTATTACGGACCTGGATCTTATAAATCAAAGCGAACTTGATGTACTAAAATGAAAGTCCATAACTAATTTCTTCTCGTTTTAACACATTATGGATGTGTTAAGAAACTCCCAAAAATTCATATTCATATACTAGTGCGATTATTGCTTGTTATTAAACTTACCTCCTTAGCATTTTTGGAAACATTAACTTGATGTATAGAATTTTGCATGTTTAATGTTGATATAAATGTTAAAGTCTATTTAAAATCAATTTTACATCAATTGGTTTATTATAGTGTTTGTCAACTCAGTTATTACCTAGTAATTGTGAATTAATTGCATTTTCTAGTACGGTTGGCAACGTGTCAACAATTTTATTATAATTAAAATTAGTGAATTAGAAGTCTGAATGATAATTTCTTTAGTCCTACTACGTTTAAGTTCTGTGCAATTAAATACAAACACACCTCTCTAAATATCATCAATACTATAATTAACACGAATTACCCTGTATAAACAGTGTAAGAAAAACATAAATTCTATAGACATGTAAAATCTATGTAGAAATATCTATTAATATATTTAAAGAAAAACTTGGTGTACGTCAATCTCGGCTAGGTTTTTTTTTTTCAGTCGAAATTATTCATTTTTTTTGTGAAATTTAATGACCAGAAATATATCAATGTTCACTTAAAAATAAAATTATTTCTTGCAATTTCTAATGACATCCTAAAATTTAAAATCATTTGGAAGTCTTTATTACTAAACTAACATTATCATCTTTAAGAGATGATGTAAAATACCATCCACCTACTTAACTAATATCGAAAGCTTCAAAAATTCAATTAAGAAATGTGAACAAACAGGTCTTTGTCCACTGGAATCTCAACACTCAGAAAAACAACCAAATTCGATGCGCACATCATAAAGGAATTCAATTAATTCCAAGAATGTCCTGGCGGAATCCGTGGCGGACTTCCTGGAGATTTTCTGGTAGCAGGAAAACAGAGCATAAGACATGGTGAAGGATTCGTTTGACGACAACAGTGTTCGTTCGCGTAAAGCTGAGTACGAATAAAAATACTCAATAGCGTTGCACAAGTCTAGTGGAGAGACCTGTTATTTTTTTCATGTTATTCATAAGGCTTAATTTAGTGTTCTATTATACCGTTAACGATTTCTGGTTTCCTGGTAATTGGGGTATTGCCACATTTAACAAAAATTCTTGTAATATTCTTGGGAATTCCATTCGAATTCCTCGATTTTAATAGGAAAAAAATGAATGATACTTCTTTCCTATTCACTCATATTCTTAGTTGCTTATTGTTTTATTTTAAATTCAAACTGTAGTTTTCTTTATAGAAATTCTTAAAGAAATTTTATTTGTGAGTTCCTTATAAATTTTTGAAAACTCCGAGTATGAAGTGACTTTTCGATTCTTGTTGGATTGTATGAATGGATAAGTTCAAATAAGAAGTAGGTTTTAGTAATTTGCATGTATGGGCTATTAACATTTTGTTTTTTTTTACACGTATTCTGCTTTATACAATTTAATATTTAAATAGATGTATCGAAATGAATATATTTACAATGATTTTTTGTGTTTTTTGGAAGACCGTTGTGAATATACTATGGACTGGTTCTGTTTGCCTGGTGTTATAGCCCTCTTAGTTATGAATTATTAGAAATAAAATACGGAGGACGTCATAATATTATGACGAAACGACCGTAAAAATCAGGAAGGTCTCTGTCGCCCCTGCAGATACGTAAACTCTTTAATATCATCAGACATTTTATTTTTTTTCTTGTTTTTGATTGGAAAAACCGAAAAGATATAATCAATTAATGTGAACAAATTTTGAGTCAATGTAGTATCAAGTCCAAATTCATTAGTTTAATTTATTCAAATTAAGACAACAAGTTTCTGTATAAACAAACATATTTGGTTCAATTTCCGGTATTCTTTTGACGACACCTACCACTGACCTCTTCCTATAGAAGTTTTTTTTTCAAGACAACATAACCCGCAGAAAACTAACTATAATCTTTGATTCGATTTCATTTTTTTTAATTATAACTTTGTTTGTTAGTTCTTCCTGTCATCAACAACAAACAATTTCCTCATGGAATATTGAATTATCAAAGCTAAAACCTTGTGAGCAGGATTGGAGAATTTCTAACAGGAGGTTCTCTTTTATTCATAGTAATTCTGAAGCTGAAATTCCAATTTGGCAACATTGTCAGGAACATCTGTTGGTTGAATTTGTTTCCTCCATAGTTATTATAAACCAAAAAGTAATGCTCTCCTTGAACTTTTTCGTTTATGTTCTGGAATGTAATCTTTGCTAATTAGAGAATTCAATAAATTGTATAAGTTTTATCGTTATTATTATTTAAAAGTTTAAACGCCAGATAAGTTCCTAATTGAATGGTTGTGATGTAAATGTATACACGACGAAGCATGTGACGCAGTGGCAGATTAGAACTGAATCGTTATATTTATCCGCTACAATTTCTGTTCTCCTAATTAATAGACCGCCATTTTCGCGCCCAGGCAACCGATGCGCAGTCACGTGGCGGTACTTCGTACAGGGTTTTGAATCGGACTGTTTTACCTTTGCTCTAGTCTGTTGTGGTAGACAACACACGTTACGTCTGAACTAGATACACCCCCTCCTTGATCATCGAATTAAATTAATGATGTTCTTCTTCATTCTTTTTATTCCAGGTTTCATACAAACCAATACAAAGTCATATTTCATAGAAGTCCCGAATATAACATAACCTTATTCCAGGAAAACATCATAATTCTCACTTAAATTAACACTAACATAAGACAATATTTTAATTAAAATTTTATGAGTATATTGCAATTAAGGGTTGTTAAATGTTATATAAATACTTCGTTAGCTTTTTTTAATTACTGCACCTAAACAGTTCTATACTACATAGATTTGTAACTACTAAAAATATGTATTTTGAGATTTTTTCACAACACAGTAGGTATTCACTTTTCTTGAAATTTAAGTACATTTCTTTTCAATCCCTCTAAACATGTGTCAAATTTGCCTCATTGACAGATCTCTGTAATTTATACTAGAAAAAATCGCTAGAGAGCGCTGGAATCATTACTATTATTTTTATCTGAGCTGAGTTAGAGGGCGCTACTTTCATATAAATTTTATTTGCCTATTAGAATTTAAAAGATTATTAAATACCAAATTCTGTTCAAATAATGGAAAATTGGTATCTGGTAAAGATTTACTATTATTTAAAGTTCAAGTATGAAATTCTTGAATCTCCTGAATATGTTATTTATTTATTAAATTTAAAAAATTTTGGTTTTACACAACGAGTAAGACACATCGCATACTATCGACTTTTGCATTCAACAATTTCATCGACATTACAGTGGGTATTATATTATATGAAGACGTGCACACTTCTCGATGCGATAGCGACTCAATTAAAAAGTCAATCAGCATCTCAATTTCCTTTTGATTTAAAAGTCGCACAACTATCGTTAGACTGAAAGTCGATAGTGAGCGGTGTCTTTAACTCGCAGTCGGATTTTAAGAATTTTTCTTTCAAGTTGAATGAGCCCGTTCACTTATTTTTGAAAAAAAAATGATTGCGTAGAGGATAAAAACTTATTTATAGAATAAATATGTTTTATCTTTGAATGAGCAACAGTTTTTAAATAAAAAATGAAAATTGTCGAAAAATTTGTATATGCTAATTTAAGAGCCAACTAATTACCGAAAATTACACGTACCTGGTTTCAAAATTAGGAAGAACGAACTTTCAATTGTCGCTAGTGTGACGTTTTCATTGGTCCATTTTCAGGAAATTTAGACAGCCAAAAATCGACGGTGTAACCTTAATTATTGTTCAAATATTGTTCATTCAAGTGTGTTTAATTTTCACTTTCTTCAACGAGTTAATCAACTTTAAATACCTACATACAAATAGCTTTTTTAAGTTATTCAATGTAGCAACGCTTTGTTTTATTATTTAGGCTTTATTTCATGACAGAAATGGATCCAGGGGCGAATACGAGTACTGATTCAAACAAATATTCTCCAACAAACAAACGTAAAAAATGCAGTTTGGACTATAATTTAACTATAGTTGATAAACAGGCAATTATTAATACATATGTATAAAAAATTGTAATGGATTACTTTACAACAAAGACTGTGTATACAATGTATCGTAGCGATCTAATAATGTAAACATTCTATGTATGTACATATACCTCTAAGTATCGCGACCTAGTTATTGACTTGTATTTATTTTATTTACAATAGATTCTGATGGAAAAAGTCTAATCATGTAATTTTTTTATTGTTTATCATATAATAAAAGAATATAATTGTATAAAACTACATAAAAACTAGAAATCAGAAGACGTTGGATGGGAGAAGATTGCAGTGATTGCAAAATTTTTTTCCCACCTATTACGCTTTAGGGATCTTTGCTATTTTCAAAAAAAATATATTTTTACCTTTATAAAGCCATAATCTAATAAAATAAAAAATAAACTAAACCAGATCTTACCTTACCTAAGTAGATAACAACATAACAATAATAAATCAAAGAAAATAAAAAAAAACACTCATATTTATTGTGTTAGATAATGGCATCAGAAAGGTAAAAATGTGTTTTTTTTCGTTCAAATAAAAAGGGGTCTAAAGCATATGTTGTCTTCTGTGTATTTAAAAAAAAAAGTAAACTCAATTATAAGAATCTTAATTTAATTTAATCATATCCAACACTAACAATCTATTCAAATTTGCAATTATAATGTTGAGTAAGTATTTTTTTAGTAATCTTTCTCTGTATAAATCATACTTTTTGAATCGTTTCTACTACTTACAAACTTATTAGTTTCGACATAAGGTATAGTATTTAAGGGCCGTTTGCCACTATGCTAATTTTAGTGCTAACTTTAGTACTAAAAAATATTGTATTAAAAAAAGATACGGGTGTCGATTTCGTATAAGGAAATATGGGTTTCTATTTACATAAACTGACAAGACAAACGCCCTTCCAATAGATGTATAAAGATATCTCCTTCAAATAAATTCCAAAATATTTTATGATTTCATTTCAATGAAAAGTTCTTGCAGGAGTAGGCAGTTGGTTTTCAGTATCTATCAAGTTAATTACACTTCAAACCTGAATATTGGACAGAAAGTCCAATATGTTGTAATAAATTTTTAGGTCGATGAAAAGAAATGCTAATGACATTAACGACATTTCTCCGCAGTGTTGCCATATTGTGTTCACGAAAGCTTCGCGTTTGAAATTTCATCCAATCAGTTCTCACAAATCTTAATACGTCACAATTTTATATTTATATTTTTTTCTAAAACTCAACAATTCAAGTGCAGAAATATTTTTCGTATTTATTCTTTTTAATATAAAGAATTTTATTAATTCAATAACCACCATTTAATTCGTTTGGGGCGTACATCATTAACCCTTCGTTACGTGTGCGACATCTGACAGATGCCACCTCATCAAAACTTCGTAATGCTACATTTATATGAGATAGGAAAAAAAGTAGAATGACAAGATGTAAATGCAAAGATTGCTCCAATCCCATTTGTCTGGAACATGCCAAATTTATTTGCCAATTCTTTAAATAATAGGTCTATTTTACTAAAAATTCCCAACCAGTTTGCAAACCATCGGATGATCATTTTTTAGGTTTGTTCCAAATTGATACTGAAACTGTTCGTGAACAGTCAAGAATGGTCGACCAGTTTAATAGTGACTGACATTCACAAGTAATGAATTCAATATCCAATTGATCGATTATTTTTGACCGTTCACGAACGATTTCAATATCAATTTGGAACAAACCTTTGATGGCAATTTATTGTATCTGACTGGTTGGGAATTTCTGCTAGAACAGACCTAATAGGTAAATATTTTAATATGATTTAATTTGTATCCAACATTATTTCTTTGTTTTAATTGAATAAAATATCTAGTAAACATTTTTATTTAATTTTTATTATACCTACTAGAACAATATATGGGGCCTAACAGATGCCGCGCGGGTAGCTGTGTTATAAAATTAACGCGAGCAATGGAGGGTTAATGTTTAGGCTTTTTCATAATTTTTTGCAACTATTTTGAAAATATAAGTTGCTTTTTTTTTGTTTGCTCCTATGATTCGAAATCATGATCCAAATAACTTACATTCTATTGGTGGATTTTAAAAATTCTGTATTNATTGGTCTTTTTTCTGTTTCTCTTTAACAGTCATTATTTTGTGTTAATTTTATTCTTAATCCGTTGGACGTTAAGAGGAATTTCGTGGGCAAAACTGCTTTATTGTTTCGGAACTCCAGGTTTGGCAAGTACATTATTTTTATCTTTTCTTTACCGGCGACTCACTGGGCGGATTATTAATGGTGTAATCTTTAAAATCCCACCTACAAACACCACCAAGTGTTGGGCTGAGTTTAATGATAAAAGACGAAGCTTGGTGTTTTCGTTTTCGTAGAAAATCTCTTTTCGTGATAGGTAGACGTCTTTTCCCTATAATTATGTAAACTATATAATAACAATGGGGCCAGGAAAAAAGAAGGCAAAATGTCGTAAATCAAGGCTGTTTGACGGCTGAGAAATGCAGGACCTACTGCCACAAAAACAGGTTATCGTGTCTTGTGTGTTTTTTTGGGTTAAGTTCAGCAGGACCACCACAAAACACGAATGGACCGTTACCGGACCCAGATGGAAAATACGTGATACAATTTTTATTCACATCGAATGCGATTTTCTTATAATTGGCCGATATTTTGTTCCAGACGATGGAACGGGCCCTCGGCTTGGGAAATTTATTTGCCTCATTGTCCGTGGGAATGCACAAGACGAAGAAATTCGAAATATAGTCGAGTGTATAATTTTTATTCTTCCTCTCGTTACTTTTTTTCTTTGCACGGCATCTACAAGCGACGACTATCCGCTATCATCGAACCTAAGCAGGCATGAATAACGAGCCATCAATTTTTTCGAGCCCATCGAATCGTTGGGGTTAACAAGCGAAGGAATTTGCCGAATAGATAAAAACGTGACTAATGTTAAATCCGTTCGTTTACATAACGTTAACCTAGTGCAAAAGGTCTATTAGGTTTTTCTCGTTCGTTACAAAGAGCACCGCCTCGGTAAACATCCTTTTGGTCGGCGACAGAGTGTACGAGTTCATCGAGCTGAAGGTCCATCAAGGACGTTGAATGCCCACTCGGTTTCTGGGACGTCATTCCGCGCCACTCGAAAAACTGTTTCTAGCTCAAATTAGAAAATTCGAAACAATACCAATTTGTAATGCCTAGTTGCACGATTGACGCTATTATCTTTGATCCAATTCAGAATAGGGTCGTGATGTTATTAAAGTTATTTTATTTCCTAATGATTCATACTAATTTAGGAACACTTGTTTTACTCTTGACATGTTCTAATATCTTTTTCATTTTTCAGAAAATCATTCAAACTGAATGTTGCCATTTTGCTTTTCCCGAAGATCGAAACATAATGACGATGGAAAAACTTCAACTTACCATTTAGCGGAATAAATTCAAACAAAAAATACCTACGTATATTAAAGAGGACAAGAAGCCATAAGAGTTTTTGAAATTTGTGGATTTTCAAATACTATATTCGAATTTTCTATTACAATTTATACACTATTGGCAAAATGTTTCGTCTGATTGGATTTTAAGATGTTGAAAAGAGAACATAATTTACATCTTTAAAGTTAAATAGAGAAGGAGAGTATTATTCCCGATTTTCTCCTATTGCCCTTCCAAAAATCATCGGATCGTGCCGAACATCCCCGATAACCAATGAAAATCAATAAATCGGTCGATCGGATGTAACCCCTTGCCGAACAAAGCCGAACGTCCTCTTCCGGTAGGTGAAAAGGGAAATCATATGCACCCGAAGTCTTTATCTTTCTCTCTGTTTAACTTTAGAGATATAAATTACGTTCTCCTTTCAACGCATTAAAATCCTTTCAGACGAAAAATATTTTATGTATGTATACCGCGTCCAGCGAAACTTTGCAAATACGTTGTCAATCGCTAAATGTCTAACTGATGTACATAGTTGCCAAGTTAATCTCAAAATTCTAGAGAATTTCATATAATAATTCTTTATCTTTGAAGATCATCAATCTAAAAATTCGGTTTGTTTAATTTGTTTACGCAAACAATCTTTTTTACGAGAACAAAAATATAATAAATTTAAGAGAACAAAAATATATAAACTGCGAAGAAAACACAAAATCAGTCAAAATCAAAATTCCAAAAAGAAGGAAAATGCCGAATCAAACTTAAATTTTCTAAGAAGATTTGGCAACTATGCCACTTTTACAGAGCTACCAATATGGCGATGTGGAAAAAACTGTCAAATTAACCCATTTGTTAAAAAGAGATAAAATTGCATTTTGAAATTTATAAGGTTACATATGTCTGGCGTTATAATTCAAATGTTGATACCATATTTACAAAGTTTCAGATGAGGTATAAGTACATACCTACCTATTTATTATTAATAATACAATTTAGTGGGAGTAAGTACACATGTTAGTGAGAAACCATTCATTTTTACTTGGACAGAATCTAATCATCATCGTTATCCAGAGTTATAAGCCTTACATGGGGTAGGCGGACGGTACCAAGGTATATTTTTTATTTTTATTGCACACTATTTGTTCCTTCCTACAAATTTTTATTGTAGGTGTAATAAATGGGCATATATGTTTCTATTATTGTTAGTGATGTAAGTGAAAACATTAAGGATTGGGGGACACACCTCTTTTAAAGACCCTGACTGTTTCTTATGCGAAAGAACAAAGGATGGTTGAATAAAGGTTGTTAATTTTCGGCGAAATCGTCATTATCAATTGTTAACACTCATTTGAAAGTCTTCCAATTATTTAATCATTAACTTTAGTGTGGCTGGATGATTCACCATCGATGGATGATGATGATGGCATTGATTTATACGAAATTTTTCCTATTATTAGGGTTTATAATGAAAACGTCACGTTCGTAAAAATCTTATAGTTTTGTAAACCGCAAAATGTGAAGTTCAAATCATCTTTGCCAATAGAAAATCAGTTTCAACTAAAAATTGCCGAAGAAATAATCATGGAAATTATCCTCGCATACCGAGTTTTAGATGCACGCACCACAAATTGCACAAAACCACCGTCCATTCAATCTATTCCTCAAGTTCTTCTAGTCCCGGTCGTCCGCTATTAATTTGCAATTTTCATAGTCATGCACGCAATATGTATTTGAAAATCCTAGAGGAAACATGAGAGTGTTTCTTTTTTTGAAATTCCTTTTTTCTTATTGTTAAGCAAAAAAAACACCCATGCGAGAATATTGATTTTGCGGGGTTAAAGTGTGCATTCGAATGGAAAATAAGAGTTTTTTACCATAATTTTACTATCATTTGATTTAATTTATTCCATAATTTACAGCGGCACAAAAGGAAAATTCTTGATAGTACCAGCTTAGAATTGAACCATAATTTATAGGACAGTTCCGTCCTGGGGCGGAGCAAAATTAACATGTCTCCGATGCCTTTAAGGCTTGCATGTTCGTTTCCGCGTGGATGTTGAGTGGGTACTTCAAATGGGCATTTATTGATAAATCTTAAAATGATTTTAGTTCCTTTCAAGGTTTTCATAAAATCGACCTTCCTCGATTCCTAATTCAAGCAAAAATTTTCAAGAATGCATAATTGAAAATCACGTAAAGTTGAGTGTGTTTGTGTCAAGAACGCAATTCATACTTTCTATATTTGCATAAAGCAGAAGCATTAATTGTATTAATTTAATCGATCTCGATGATTAAATAGTTAATTAACACTAGAAACCCTCTCAAATGTCTTCTTCAATAAATAATCCAACCGTGTAATATGCAAATGTTTGTTCAAAATCCGTACGTGGCATTGGTAAACTCGTGTTTACATTTTACATGGGAGTGCAACCTTGTTCATGATGATATCAACGACAGAAAAATAATGAATCTTTTTATCAATTTATTTACCAGATTTAATAGCAGTACTTTGTTAACTCTTAATTACGCACTATATCGGCTAATTGTTCAATAGTAGCTTCTAAAATTTTATAGGTGCTACCTGAAGGATGATGCTGTTTTTCAATGTTTCTGACCAGATAAATTCAATAATGTTGTGTTGAAATTTCATTTTAAGATTCTCATTATTTGGGATTTCCTGTTGATCGGTCATTAGTAACTGAAGTTGGCAAAACTGTACTTTGGATAATAAGTTTAAAATTAATGATGCATTAGGTAGTAAATGAGGTTTTGATCAATGGTAGGATTCGTTGTGAATTGAACAACACCATCATTTACGTCACTATGTTAAATTCATCTTACATCACAGGTAATTAGATTTAAGGTAATTGTGCCTTCGGGTTTTGATTCAAAATTTCGTTTACGACATGGAGATAAGTGAAATTTGTCTTATTTAGTTGAGTTACCAAAGCGCAATTGCTGACATAACTCATCCCACAACCGTTTTACCTTCCGAAAGAAATGTTAATTGAAAATTTGAAGGCTTTTTTTCAAAGTTGATCATTCACACATTTATCATTCATCAAAAAGACTGATTTTTTCGATTATTGCTTTTAATTTAATTTGGACAAGTGTAACAAAATTTTAATCACCACTTTGCTTATAGAGACGTTACATTTGAAGTGTAGTTCATTAACGAATCGCCTAAGGAAATCCGGTTGAAAAAAAAAGAAGAAAAGCTATTTCGTTACTGAAATTTGGTTTAGCTCCATACGAGGGCAATTTTAAAGATTTCTGGATAGAATACAGCAAATGATGATTTAGTAACAATAAATATTTTTCAAAGTATTTACTCCTAATTTGGTTACTGTACAAAGGTTACTGGCATTTCACAATAACGGGTACGCTAACGACAACTGCATACAAATGTGAAACTTTTGAAAACTATATTTCTCATGTGTTGGCGACCTTTTCTTCCTCTTTTAGAATCCATTTTCAGATCTTGCTCATTTAAGGCCCGTGTGATTTGTCGCTCTTCTTGTAGAAAACGCTGTACAATTGTTATTGTGTAGAGAATAGCCCTCGTAAAATAAACAATTATAATGTAATTAACAATTATTATTACAAACTACATTAACTTTAATCATCGTTTTATTTTAAGTTGTTGCAAGAAATCGTTTAATTATAAATATTGCTGGTATTATTTTAGTTTAATATGCGCCTTTATTATTAAACCATTCAACTAATAATACTAATCATAGTTTAGAGCTACTAAGGAAGCTCTTCGGATAGATGTTAATAGTAATTTAGATGGTTATCAAATTAGTCGTACAAAATTAACTTTTGCAAAGATACACGAATCGTCACTTTTTCGAAACCTTGACCATTTCCTATTGGAGGCACCAAAGGAAATAATGGTGGTGTCCAGTTAAATGTAACGGCCATGAAAACTGAAAACAACATTGTTGTCTTTCAACTGTTCCTTACCTTCTTCGGCACAAGCGAACAAAAATAGAAGATGATCAAACATCGTAACGTCATTATTCTTCTTCTAATACCCACATACATATAACCTGTTTATTATAGTGGTTTCGAGTACCTAAGCAACCCCCTATAGGAAAATAGTTTTAATGCACTTTGATTGCGGGTGATTTAGTAAAGACTATTATAAATTCGTTAAGAGGCTGGAAGGCTCTTCTTCCGCTATCAGAATCCCATTTACTGCAGGGCTAAACGAAAGATCATTACTGGGCACATCATGTCAGATAAGGTGCGAAAATGGCAGTTGTTCGCTTGAAATCACCGGGTACAGTTTCCATAGGCTTGAGGCATTTGTTTTGAATCAATTCATGAACCTTTACGTCAGGCCAAAGCTTACTTGATGCATAATGCATTTTCAATTGTAACCATCTAAACAAAAAAAAGGACACTCGTTTGTTCGCGATAAACGGATAAGATTTATCCGGAACCCGGAACCAAAAGTGTTTCTTTCGGTCGCGAACCGCCTGTTGTTGTTTGTCTGGAACCCGGCGGGTTATAATTACGTTCGATCACAGATGCGTGTCGAGAAATAGTCACACATGAAAAGGTTTCATCTTCTCATCGTGGTGCCGTGCCTTTGTTTATATTCTTACCAACCAAGATTGTACCAACGTCATCCTTTAGTTTGAGATTAACCGAGTGAAACTTTGCCGTTTTTTAACTGTTCTTTTGGATTATTGTTATTATTAGCGACCGAACCCACTTGCAATTAAACAAATATTCATTCCCATCGAACCATTTCGAATGTTTGTCTTTGATTTCAATATTTACCTTTGGCTGAAATGATGGGAAAGTGCTCCATGTCTATACACACACACATACATGTAGAGCTTAGTAAATAAATAATTGATGTTTTAATTGTTGTTTTAATTGTTTTTGAATATAATGAAAAGTAGTAAAACAAAATGTAGAAGTCGATTTTTATGTTGTGTTTTTTCATCAAAAAATTACCATACGTTCTGAGCCGTGAAAAATGCGAACATTTTATTGGGAAAAACAATCCTCACTGTTGCGGTATGTTTTACAGTTGGCTCACATTTTTTTTCTTTTTAATTTAAACAACGTCTGAAAAGAAATCGAAGAATGATCAGATTAGAATTTCAATTAAATTAGCCATTATATGCCAGAGAAACCAGTCCTGAAGATCGGGGTTGTGTTTGAAACAACAAGAATTCCGATTCCTGTTTGAACGCTTACTAGCGAGCGAAACAACAGAGAGACCGAATAGATGTAGAAAAAAAAAGAATAACATGGTCTAATCTCCGTTAATCATGGTATTTAAGATGGTTTAACTGGCAAGCACGAATCGTTGTTGAGGATCAGGTGCAAATTTTGCTGAAAATGATAAAAGGAAAAAAAATAACGCAGAGCTTTTAAACATACAATTTTCGAATTGCTTTAGCTTGAATACATCATTGTTTCTTATTGTTATGTTTTTTTTTCTGAATAGGTTTTATTTAAAGTCTCCTTGAATGGTATAAAAGTGTCGTTAATGGCAAATTAAATATAAAACGCTCCTTAATATCCACAACAACAAATGAAAAAAAAATATACAATGAATATCTATTGGCAAATATAGCGTGAAGAAAAACCAAGAGATCCCAAATGTGATTGATGGGTACTCGTTTTGCAATTTACTACATGAAAGCATTAATTGTTTGATAGGAAAAAATATACAATCATCGAGAGATTGAAATTTTACAACAGTTAGCAGCAATAAAAAAACGTACTTGAAATCCAAAGTGCCAATTTAATAGTTGATAACAGTTCGGTCAACAGTCCTTTAGTTATTTGTTGTAATGTTTATGTGAAAATATAGTAACAGGTAATAAAAAATATTATCTTGTTTGCGGGTATATTAAAGGGGTTTTATTTGTTTGTCCATGAACCTATTGTAAAAAGAATACTCTCATGCCTCAAACAGTCGACCATGAAACATTTCCTCGAATACTTCTACGGTTTTCAAAAGAAAAATATTTATTTTGAGCGATAAAATCACTTTTTTTTAAGTAATCAGCTGTACGAGGAATGGTCAATACAACAAATGGGGAAAATTCTATTGAGAAAGTTAAACATATAATTTTAGTACCTATTAATTGATCAAACCTCGTACTTCAAATAAATTTTAAGGAGGAACTAAGTAGATAAACTTCAAGTACCTCCATTTTATTAACTTAATGTGCGTAGCAAAGTACGCTAATCTTCCCACATACTCTTCGTTGTTCGAATTCGCCTCTTTACTAATTAGGAGCGTAATTAGTGATTGATTGAGAGAATCCGAAGTAAACTGATTCTATCCAACAAATACAGAACCAAATAGAAAAAGTCCTGCCGATGGGGAACTGTGTTGAATTACAAGATAGGACTTTATGCGGAATTTTTGCGAATTGGAAGTATTTATTTGGAATTAATGGAGGAAAACACCAAAGAATTTTTCCGAATTGATCGTTATTAATAAGGGAATAAAATTTAATTTTTATTTATTAGTGTGAAATTAGGAATGCGATTACGTACTTCTTTAACTGGGAATGCTTAACTGTTGTGAAATCACCAGTAATTAATAATTAATTTTAGGCATTATTCTTTTGAGAACTGTAGGCCAATACTATGAGAATAGCCTTTTACACGTCATTACTGCATATTAAACTATTAACGTTACTTTTTTCCATGGGAAATTTGATACTGTATAATGATTAGTTTTGTACTATATCACGAGCTGAGGTTCTGTTGCCTTTGAAAGTTTAATAAGAAATTGCTTTTAAATGTGTTAAAAGCACCTAATTTTACCACAAAAAAAACCGAATCTCACTGAATTTAATCCATCCTGTACTTGCATCAATGAGTCAGGTAATTAAAAAAAATTGATCACACTCGATTAGAGTACGTTTTAAAATAGCCGATTACAGTAAATTTCAGTTTCATATACAGAGATTTCTTGACGTGTTATACAAGGTCTAGNACATTCACAAGTAATGAATTCAATATCCAATTGATCGATTATTTTTTGACCGTTCACGAACGATTTCAATATCAATTTGGAACAAACCTTTGATGGCAATTTATTGTATCTGACTGGTTGGGAATTTCTGCTAGAACAGACCTAATAGGTAAATATTTTAATATGATTTAATTTGTATCCAACATTATTTCTTTGTTTTAATTGAATAAAATATCTAGTAAACATTTTTATTTAATTTTTATTATACCTACTAGAACAATATATGGGGCCTAACAGATGCCGCGCGGGTAGCTGTGTTATAAAATTAACGCGAGCAATGGAGGGTTAATGTTTAGGCTTTTTCATAATTTTTTGCAACTATTTTGAAAATATAAGTTGCTTTTTTTTGTTTGCTCCTATGATTCGAAATCATGATCCAAATAACTTACATTCTATTGGTGGATTTTAAAAATTCTGTATTTTGATTGGTTTAAAATGGATTATGATCAGGGAATCTGTTGCGAACGAAAACAGCTAGAGTGTCATTGTACTGGAACGAAGCCACAATTAAATATAGTTCAAACGGCGAGTGATTACTCGTGCGTCACTGCTTTTCAGTTATAATCAAAACATGCCCTATGTTGTCCTTTTATTATTTTATACGTTTAAAATAAAGAGTTAATATTAAAAAGTTATGTTTTCTAAGTTAAGTAATACGTTGTTTCAAAAATATAATTATTAAAAAAAGGTAACATAAAAAAATGTAGTAAATATATTCTTAATCAATAAATAATCAATAGTGATAGCTTCACATCATTACAGATATTTTCAGTAATTATTGTGATTATAGTTCGGATTATAGCATACTTTTATATGCTGCAAAAAACTCTTTCCATACAAGCGCAGCAATTTGTGCTCAATTCTTTATTTGTTACATTTACTTTAGGTATTACAGGAGGTAATACTTAAGGTTTTGCATTGTTTTTAAGTAATTTGGAAAGACTCGTGTTTTAGAGAGTTTCAGCTGCCTTACAAATAATAAACATGAAAACCCTTTATAATACAAGGAAAACTAGAGAAAACAATCTTGCGTTTAAAATCCCCAACAAAATACAAGCTATGTTTTTTTGAATCATTTTATACATAAAGCTGAAATAATGTAGTGCGTCACTTTTTTTGGAATTCATTGCTAAATTACATCTAAATCTGATGATGCGTGCAAATTTATAAAAATATTTTCAATATTTAAGGCGATTTCAGTAGCCGAAGTATGAATTTTTCAGAACTCAATTTTTTTTCAATTATTTAGGGCTACAATGCACACCTATTAAGAACACAAAAGTTTAAGTTTAAAAATTTTTTCCACCCTATTACGCATTCACAAAAAATGTTTTTTATTACTCCCATAAAAATGATTAAAATATTCGATCGAGAAAGTGTCCATACAGCACAGGTTAGTGAACTAAATTTTCAATTATTAATCTCTTGAGACGAAGCAATAGCTACAGTCAAAATTTACGGACTTTGTTATAACTTTTTTTCCCCTGTATTTTCGATTCATATGAAATTAATGATGTACAAGTTATGACGCACGAGTAATTAATTATTCGCCGTTTCATCTAAAGTCGTAATTTTATAAGTTCGGTATGACGTCATTGTTTTTCATCTCTTTATAAAACATATAAAATGGATGAAAGAAAAAATTTATTAATTGACGTCACGTCTTGAAGTAATACAGATTATGTTACTTGAAATTTAATGTCACAATAATATTTGACAATTTCTGTCATTCAAGTTTTTATTTTAAAATTTGAATATTTAATTAATTTTTTAAATTTAATATTATCTATTGCTTATGTATACCGGCCGTCCTGTTGAATGTGTAAAATAGGCATAAGTTTTGTCAAATTACTTGAGAATTGGATTTAAAGTTGGAAAACTTATTTAAACATTATTTATATAAGACCTACGTTAATTTCACACCTAGTGACGTCATACCGAGTTTGTAAAATTACGACTTCATACATATTTCCAAATATGTAGTGCAAAATTAAAAATATTCATTGTTGAGGCTTCAGTACCAATTTTTAAGACTATGTGAAAAATGAAATAACGTAACTAGAAATTCACATTTCTCTTGGCTCTTGCGGGCCACAATTTTATGGTTTCTCAAATAAATTATCTCTTATATTTATGCTTAGACTTCTTGTGGTTTATAACTAAAATATATTTTAAAATTCTACCATTTGGCCATTTTAAAAATATAGTATTTTGTTTAACACTTACTTGACAACATTGCAGCAATAAACCACCCACTGAACGTCCAAAAAAGCTTCACGTTCAATTTGCAAATCCGATTCTTGGGTCGAACCTGGTGGCGTGGGCCTGTAAAACCTGAAGGCTTGAGATTTTTACTTTCTTTTTTTATTTCACTGATTTTGCAGCCTTTATATGGCGATACCCTGGCGCTGTCCAATACAATCACCATTCAAGTTAACAACGTCGAAAAAGCAAACAATGATTAAAAATTTAATTTTTCTTAAGTTGAAAAAATTATAAAGATATCAATCTTGTAAGAATCACGAACCTCTTCATATGTATGTACATACCGGGTAAAAAATACCTTTTTATCGATTTTAACTGCTAAATCACGCAATAAATTGTACATTGAAAATTTATTGTTTATTTATCTTTAGGCTCATCTAATTAGTAACATTGGTCTTTTTTCTGTTTCTCTTTAACAGCAATATTTTTGTGTTAAATTTTATTTCTTAATCCGTTGGACGTTAAGAGGAATTTCGTGGGCAAAACTGCTTTATTGTTTCGGAACTCCAGGTTTGGCAAGTACATTATTTTTATCTTTTCTTTACCGGCGACTCACTGGGCGGATTATTAATGGTGTAATCTTTAAAATCCCACCTACAAACACCACCAAGTGTTGGGCTGAGTTTAATGATAAAAGACGAAGCTTGGTGTTTTCGTTTTCGTAGAAAATCTCTTTTCGTGATAGGTAGACGTCTTTTCCCTATAATTATGTAAACTATATAATAACAATGGGGCCAGGAAAAAAGAAGGCAAAATGTCGTAAATCAAGGCTGTTTGACGGCTGAGAAATGCAGGACCTACTGCCACAAAAACAGGTTATCGTGTCTTGTGTGTTTTTTTTGGGTTAAGTTCAGCAGGACCACCACAAAACACGAATGGACCGTTACCGGACCCAGATGGAAAATACGTGATACAATTTTTATTCACATCGAATGCGATTTTCTTATAATTGGCCGATATTTTGTTCCAGACGATGGAACGGGCCCTCGGCTTGGGAAATTTATTTGCCTCATTGTCCGTGGGAATGCACAAGACGAAGAAATTCGAAATATAGTCGAGTGTATAATTTTTATTCTTCCTCTCGTTACTTTTTTTTCTTTGCACGGCATCTACAAGCGACGACTATCCGCTATCATCGAACCTAAGCAGGCATGAATAACGAGCCATCAATTTTTTCGAGCCCATCGAATCGTTGGGGTTAACAAGCGAAGGAATTTGCCGAATAGATAAAAACGTGACTAATGTTAAATCCGTTCGTTTACATAACGTTAACCTAGTGCAAAAGGTCTATTAGGTTTTTCTCGTTCGTTACAAAGAGCACCGCCTCGGTAAACATCCTTTTGGTCGGCGACAGAGTGTACGAGTTCATCGAGCTGAAGGTCCATCAAGGACGTTGAATGCCCACTCGGTTTCTGGGACGTCATTCCGCGCCACTCGAAAAACTGTTTCTAGCTCAAATTAGAAAATTCGAAACAATACCAATTTGTAATGCCTAGTTGCACGATTGACGCTATTATCTTTGATCCAATTCAGAATAGGGTCGTGATGTTATTAAAGTTATTTTATTTCCTAATGATTCATACTAATTTAGGAACACTTGTTTTACTCTTGACATGTTCTAATATCTTTTTCATTTTTCAGAAAATCATTCAAACTGAATGTTGCCATTTTGCTTTTCCCGAAGATCGAAACATAATGACGATGGAAAAACTTCAACTTACCATTTAGCGGAATAAATTCAAACAAAAAATACCTACGTATATTAAAGAGGACAAGAAGCCATAAGAGTTTTTGAAATTTGTGGATTTTCAAATACTATATTCGAATTTTCTATTACAATTTATACACTATTGGCAAAATGTTTCGTCTGATTGGATTTTAAGATGTTGAAAAGAGAACATAATTTACATCTTTAAAGTTAAATAGAGAAGGAGAGTATTATTCCCGATTTTCTCCTATTGCCCTTCCAAAAATCATCGGATCGTGCCGAACATCCCCGATAACCAATGAAAATCAATAAATCGGTCGATCGGATGTAACCCCTTGCCGAACAAAGCCGAACGTCCTCTTCCGGTAGGTGAAAAGGGAAATCATATGCACCCGAAGTCTTTATCTTTCTCTCTGTTTAACTTTAGAGATATAAATTACGTTCTCCTTTCAACGCATTAAAATCCTTTCAGACGAAAAATATTTTATGTATGTATACCGCGTCCAGCGAAACTTTGCAAATACGTTGTCAATCGCTAAATGTCTAACTGATGTACATAGTTGCCAAGTTAATCTCAAAATTCTAGAGAATTTCATATAATAATTCTTTATCTTTGAAGATCATCAATCTAAAAATTCGGTTTGTTTAATTTGTTTACGCAAACAATCTTTTTTACGAGAACAAAAATATAATAAATTTAAGAGAACAAAAATATATAAACTGCGAAGAAAACACAAAATCAGTCAAAATCAAAATTCCAAAAAGAAGGAAAATGCCGAATCAAACTTAAATTTTCTAAGAAGATTTGGCAACTATGCCACTTTTACAGAGCTACCAATATGGCGATGTGGAAAAAACTGTCAAATTAACCCATTTGTTAAAAAGAGATAAAATTGCATTTTGAAATTTATAAGGTTACATATGTCTGGCGTTATAATTCAAATGTTGATACCATATTTACAAAGTTTCAGATGAGGTATAAGTACATACCTACCTATTTATTATTAATAATACAATTTAGTGGGAGTAAGTACACATGTTAGTGAGAAACCATTCATTTTTACTTGGACAGAATCTAATCATCATCGTTATCCAGAGTTATAAGCCTTACATGGGGTAGGCGGACGGTACCAAGGTATATTTTTTATTTTTATTGCACACTATTTGTTCCTTCCTACAAATTTTTATTNGAATGGTATAAAAGTGTCGTTAATGGCAAATTAAATATAAAACGCTCCTTAATATCCACAACAACAAATGAAAAAAAAAAATATACAATGAATATCTATTGGCAAATATAGCGTGAAGAAAAACCAAGAGATCCCAAATGTGATTGATGGGTACTCGTTTTGCAATTTACTACATGAAAGCATTAATTGTTTGATAGGAAAAAATATACAATCATCGAGAGATTGAAATTTTACAACAGTTAGCAGCAATAAAAAAACGTACTTGAAATCCAAAGTGCCAATTTAATAGTTGATAACAGTTCGGTCAACAGTCCTTTAGTTATTTGTTGTAATGTTTATGTGAAAATATAGTAACAGGTAATAAAAAATATTATCTTGTTTGCGGGTATATTAAAGGGGTTTTATTTGTTTGTCCATGAACCTATTGTAAAAAGAATACTCTCATGCCTCAAACAGTCGACCATGAAACATTTCCTCGAATACTTCTACGGTTTTCAAAAGAAAAATATTTATTTTGAGCGATAAAATCACTTTTTTTTAAGTAATCAGCTGTACGAGGAATGGTCAATACAACAAATGGGGAAAATTCTATTGAGAAAGTTAAACATATAATTTTAGTACCTATTAATTGATCAAACCTCGTACTTCAAATAAATTTTAAGGAGGAACTAAGTAGATAAACTTCAAGTACCTCCATTTTATTAACTTAATGTGCGTAGCAAAGTACGCTAATCTTCCCACATACTCTTCGTTGTTCGAATTCGCCTCTTTACTAATTAGGAGCGTAATTAGTGATTGATTGAGAGAATCCGAAGTAAACTGATTCTATCCAACAAATACAGAACCAAATAGAAAAAGTCCTGCCGATGGGGAACTGTGTTGAATTACAAGATAGGACTTTATGCGGAATTTTTGCGAATTGGAAGTATTTATTTGGAATTAATGGAGGAAAACACCAAAGAATTTTTCCGAATTGATCGTTATTAATAAGGGAATAAAATTTAATTTTTATTTATTAGTGTGAAATTAGGAATGCGATTACGTACTTCTTTAACTGGGAATGCTTAACTGTTGTGAAATCACCAGTAATTAATAATTAATTTTAGGCATTATTCTTTTGAGAACTGTAGGCCAATACTATGAGAATAGCCTTTTACACGTCATTACTGCATATTAAACTATTAACGTTACTTTTTTCCATGGGAAATTTGATACTGTATAATGATTAGTTTTGTACTATATCACGAGCTGAGGTTCTGTTGCCTTTGAAAGTTTAATAAGAAATTGCTTTTAAATGTGTTAAAAGCACCTAATTTTACCACAAAAAAAACCGAATCTCACTGAATTTAATCCATCCTGTACTTGCATCAATGAGTCAGGTATTAAAAAAAAAATTGATCACACTCGATTAGAGTACGTTTTAAAATAGCCGATTACAGTAAATTTCAGTTTCATATACAGAGATTTCTTGACGTGTTATACAAGGTCTAGTTCAATTAAATTTAACGTGAAGATAAGACTTTCCCAATAAGAACAGCTATAAAATTCTAATATAATCCGTATTCCTAAAAATAAGAAAATAATTCGAATTTATTTTTATTACAGGAAAAACATTACGAGAAATATTTCTAGTTGAAATCCACATGCGAGAACATGAAGATAAAAATATATAGGAATTCTTTCAGGACTGTTGGTTACGGTTCAAAGAGCGGAATCCCATGTCGGTCCTTGCGACGACGACGCCGGTTATTGCAGAAAATACAGAAAATAGCAACAGCAGCAGCAGCAACGGCAGCAGGAGCAGCAGCAACGCGACGACGACGCGATCACGAAGTGACTGACTCCGCACGTCTTTCCGACCAATCACCGACGGTCTTTCTCATGGCCGCTACCAAGCCAAGACGCTTGCAACTCTTAAGTCAGTCTATCTTAAGACTTCTCCGTGAGTAGCTAGTGCCCGAACGTGATCGTGGAGTGATAGGGGCAATACAGCCCTGGCTAGAATCGCCATGGCGACTGGTAAGTGTTTTTTTTTTTACTAACTAACCATCACCATTTACTTTTTCCTCAAATCCCATTTCGTTTCTTTCCATAAATTTCCGGTTAATTTGTGAGGACGTTAATTTGTGGATAAGTGTCTGGATAATTGTTCGTGAGTGCCGAAAGTGCGGTAACACCGATTAAGGACTCAGAAAACGTAATCGTTTGCGAAGAGAAATCTGTCGACCTGAATTTCAGTGCGTTCGCAACTTGGAATATATTGTGACTTTCAAGACTGGTTCTGTTCGATTTTGGTATTTTGATATCAATGTGGACTTGCCTTGTTCATTACAATCCTTGAAGATCCATTTCGTTTTTCCCTTTTTTCACTAAACATAACTAATATGCGTTCATATCGCGGAGAGTCCGATAAGCGGTCAGACAAGTAACCCTTGGAAGAATTAAATTTTCTGAACTTGACAATGTTCAGTTTTAATTACATGGTTGAGTTTATTCGTAAAATTAACGATTACCTAATAGATGCGATGAGACAAGATATAGGTGATGTAAGTCAAAACAACGATTTGCATTCAAATTATACTGTTTAAATTAAACTGGCCTAATCAATAATTCTGAGGTTCTTGATAATGACTTTTTTTGTGAAGTTTATTTAGATGTTGGTTTAATTAGATGTTTGTCTGACAACCAAATCAACGCTGTTATTACACAGCGTGAATTTAACCTTTCAATTTCAGTGATTTTCTAAGTAAAACAATGTTGTTGGATGAGAAAATGTGTGTGATTAAAATGAAATTTTTGAATAGGCAACCGGTATTTTGCCCATAAGAATTCGTGTCCTGCAAGTCACCCACCGATTAAATTATTTTTTTTAAAGAATCACTCTTTGGTCGATTGCGTAACAACTAGACATACATTATTCTTTCGAAACGATAAAAATGTAAAGTGAAATTTTTGCTAACCGTTATACGATTTTTTTTTTGCTTTCGATAAAATTGAAATCTTCTTCTACGACCGTTATTCGGATGGTCAAACGTAAAAGTTCTGAAAACTTTTTGCCTTTTGCATTTAAAACTTTTTCCCAATTTGAATGAAAAGTAGAAAACGATTTGACGAAAAAGCATGTAAATATAAGAAATGGTGATTACTTCAGACGAAATACGTTTATAATTGAGACATTAGGTTCGCCTTAAAGAAGCGTTGATGGTCAAGAGTCGGTAGTTTGATTACTATTAACTGTAACAAATAGTTTTCAAGTTCATGAACTTGAGATATTAATAGAACGCGAATTTCGCGTTTATTTTTCAATTTTAATCTTTTCGTTTTTATTTACAATTGTTCAGAGTGCAATTTTACGGTTACACCCAAGAGAGTGTACGAGTGAAAGTTCAAGGAGTAGCGTAAATAAATTTCATAGAAATAGTAAGAGTAGTCTCATATATTTTTGCTTATGATTGAACAATTTTCACATTATTGGCTTGTTGCGTAATATTTTTGAGAATTCTCATTGTTTTTTTTGTCATTAAATAATTATACCACAGGGTTACATAAATTATTAATAAACGTATTTCAAGGTTTTGTCAATCAGTGAGAAACCTACACATACTTTTTTATCATGAGACTAAAGTGTTGTGTTTCTATGATTTGGTTGCCCGTATGGTATTTATGTCGTCACGCGTTTCTGCCTCGACATGCATGTATTTCCTCCCTAAAACCTGTAGGTGTGCAGACATGTGGTTATGTTTTTTTCTTTAATAACATTACAAATTGGACCTTTTCCTGGATATTTTTTCCCACGAATGACGAATGTTTCCAGAGAATTCTAGGAGTTTATAGTCTGTTTTGAACTTTTGGCCCTGATGCCATAAAAGAGAAAAAAATAACGAAAAGAGTCATGCTGAAGTTTTATTTTTTTTTCAAGCACTTTGGGAAAAAATCATTAGTGACAATTCGCATTTCATTTCATTAATTAAATTTAGTCTTTCATTAAGTGTTTAGGGAACCCAATATTTATTTTTAATGAAATTAAATTCGATTTTTCACTCACTACTTTTCTCCAAAAAAATAAAAATTATAAGCGACGTGACATTTTTTGACACACTTTACATCTCATCCATTCCACTGGTAAAAAATAGTTTTCAATGACGTGTCAGGACCAAAAACTCAAAAACAGACTATAATTGTGTTTTTTTCATCCGAAGAAACTATATACCGGATTCACTTGTTTCACTCAGGAGTTCAGTATGTAATCCATGATTTGTTTGCAGTTATTGTACGCACCCGAAAATTGATCGTTGTACTTAACTGGTTCAAAGCTCTTGAAATTGATGGGCCGTGTCGAACCTGTTGATCTTTTGTTCTGGTCGCGAGAGTCATTGGTATCCATTGTAGGAAAAGTCATGAACTTGACGTGTACCTGTTCTTCAACTCGTGCTAATTTCACGAATAGTTCTTCTGTTTTTTTTTAGTAGATTCTTCGTAGTAGTGGTGATTTTTCATTGATGCTCTTATGATTTTCTAACGATTTAAATCGATTGATTAATTTGTACCTTTTTAGATATAGGCAGACTTATTAAATATGTCTTGTAAATTTTTACAATTTTTTTAGAGAAAAAAAAAACAACTGAAATAGACCGTAATCACATGATAAACTAGTATAAACTTATGAAGATTTGTTTTTAATTTTATGCTATCCGTTAAACTCTCTTTAAATTATTATATTTGTATGATTATCTACCATCGAATAAGCATTTTACTAGTGAAGAAACATTTTTTTTTTGCTAATAACATCCATTTCTGCTGATAAAGTTGACCTTTTATGTAACGTAATAAGCGATAATTGAATTTGAAAATCCTTTTGTTTGATAGATGGTAATTTAATTACCTTTTAGTGATTATTTAAAATAAAAATTCAATTTTTCAACTACTGAATTTCGTAATGCTTAAAATATGCCTTCCACGGAACAATTGAATTTCTAACGAACTAAATGATCGATAAGACGAGTGCCCGAAAATTTTTATTCTATTCAATTCTCTGTTGCAAAATAAATTCAGACAGATATGTATATTGAAATGTTCTTTTAACGGTACTACCGTAATTTTTTTTCCACTCACATGTCGTTTATTTTTTCTACACATACATGCAACATCCGACGTTTTATAATTCATTACTGCAGATATAACAGAAATCCCCTTGGGTCTATTAATACATTCATTAACTATGCTCATGTCTAATTTCGAAGAAATTATTTTTCCAATGCACATTAAACATTGATCGTTTAATATCAAATTAAATGGTCCAGTCATTTAACAATTTTATATACACGTCTACCAATCAGAAATGTGAATACTTACTGCGTCGTCATGCCTGCGAGACAAAAGACAATTAATTCGCAAAGCTTAAAAAAAAAGAACGGGTGTAACGAAATTTAACACTGAAATTGACTCCATGACAAATTACTTGGAAGATTCTAGTTAACGATGTTCAATGGTATTCAAAATATAACGGGGTCTATGTGGCAATTGTCTTTGACCATATGGTTCAGTCTAATTAACCATTTTTTTTTATTTGGTCAGCTAGGAACTAGCATTAAACAACAAATCAACAATACATTGTTAGGTCTAGGTTTTTATTATTAACCTATTTTCTGCTAGTTATTAATTCGAAAGTGTAATTTATTAATCAAACCGGTTTCTAGTGACTTGTATTGGACAATCGTTAATAATATTGTTTTTAATGGATTTCAATTTAGTGTTGCAAGTTTCATTGTGAAGACAGTGAGCTCTTCAAGTCATTAAAATATATAATTAATTTATGTTGATTATCATAAGCTACCCGTGATTGAGAAGTCGTTTAAATGCACTCATTTTTCAAACTATAAACGGTGATTGAATAATAATAACATTGTTATTATTACAACATCGGAACGACTGAATCGAAGAGATCCTTGAAGTTGGCCAGCTGATGTCGTTACGGTTACGCCTATTTTAATTCTTTGTTTATTTTGATTCAAATAGAAATCCTGCCATTTCCAATATGAATTATTTTTTACAAGACGACGACACTGCTACACATCTATTCTTGGTTGATGATTAAGAGATTTTTCCATAAAGTGTTGAGAAACTTTTTTGCCATATATACAATTCTATGAAAAATTCCTAAATCCATCAGCATTTGAACAAATCCTAATTTATGTATTTTTCTAAGGAACAACATGGAAATAATGGTTTCACCGGTTAACCTTGAAAGTCTGAATTTTGACCAATTTACCAACGTCCGTTTCGTTCGATTCCAGTCCTGCAACGGCACCACTTTACACAATCACTTTCTCTCTTATTCAGCGGGGGCGCCGATCTTTTGACCAACATATGGTTCGTAAAATTGTCGAAATCCTCTCCATTTTAGCTCGGGGCCGATATTTTTGCCGAGCAAATTTTCGATACTGTCCAAAATAACTGCTTTCAACCATAGCAACGTGAAATTTATCAATCACGTTCGCAATATTTCATTGGGTTTTTTTGTTTTTTTTTAAGAATTAAGGTCACAAGTGGGTGACACTTTTGTATTTCTTGTTTAAATATGTGTTTTTCTTGCATATTCACCTTGTTCTACACATGTTTGTTTACGTAATTCTCAAATGCACTTCGACAAATTAAAACTCGACTATTTGCGACCGCATTACCAATACCTATTGACAATTAAAAAAACTCTAATAACCTTGGGTGTATTAAACAAATTTCAAATTAGTAAACTTGCATGGTATAGTATTTGCCATAAGGCAATGACAAAAGTGTATGAATATTTTAGCATTTAAACAAGGTCGTAAAAGAATTCCTCTTCCAATTGTAACACACATAACACTTTTGGTTGTTTAACTTTTTCTCAATCAAAATATCCTGTTTAATCCCACGTATGAGTTTCAAACAGGTGCACTAAATTTTAATTGTTTTTTTTGCTCCATCCACTTGACCATCGCCTTTTAGGCGCAACCGAGCCCCTTAAGATCTAAAAGCAAATATTGAATTTAAAGTTTCACTTTTCGTCCATGAGAAATATACGTTACGTTCAATGTTCCTGTTCATATTGTTTGTTCAATAATAAATCAAATTCAATAGCAAACACGTAGAGTAGGTTTTAAATAAATATTTTAGTATCTTTGACCTTTGAGTAAATATTTCGTTAATAAGCTTTATACTTAGAATAACGGTGACCTTTTTTCCCGAAGAGCAACGTTTTTTTTTGTGCAAAATCTCGGAAGCCAATTAAAATCAAATAACATCTACAAGCGATTGAAACTTAATTGGGCTTTATTTTAAAGACATTCGCAATTTATCGGTTCATTCAAAAGTCCTTTTGCTTTGGTGTTCTGATAGAATATTTTATTTCTATACTTAATTATTTTTCTTCTGTATATAAAAAGTTTCGTATGGGTGTCAATAATGTGGGTGGCACGATAGATACGACTCAAATGTCAGTTGACCAGATCCGATTGACCTCGCGGAATCGGTCACTCGTGAGTCACCGTTGTTCACTCCCATAAATTTTCGTTAAATGGTATCAACCATTCAAAAGAGTCCATGCCCCATCCATCCATAGGGTTATGCAAATTGATATTTCTCAGAAAATTCATCCTAATAAATCGTCGACTTCAAATTTATGGGTTCTCCGTTGTAGGTAAGCCGATTAGAACCCAGCAGGACCGTTTTTCAGAATGTCTGCAGTATAATTATATTTTAATTTTTCTATTTAGCTTTTTTTTTTGTTTGGCGAGAAAAATTCGATAAAAACTGTTGTGGATTTATTGTTTCGTAATTAAATTAATTTTACTTGACTTGAGGATTGGCTTTAAATTCGCTTTAATTGCCGGAGATGAGCTAAATTAGTCGATTCTTCTTCGATGTTTCTACACCTAATTACTTGCCCATGTACATAATTTTAAAAATGGAGTTTAAACTCTGGCCATAAGGGTATTATTTATGTATCGTCTATTAACTTACTGTTTTTATTTATTTTAAATTTAATTTTCCTTCGTGAAAGTGTAACACTCTTTAATCTCTTTTAATTGACTATTTGTATTTTTCTCTTTTTTAGGAATTACTGATACTTTAACAATCAAAAATTGTAATTTTAAAATTTAATTTGCGATGCATGCATTTAGATTTTTTCCTCAAATTTATAAATATGGGCTATTTCAACAGATTTCTTTTTGAAGAGTTGAAGAGAAAATCACCATTGAATTGGAATATATTACAATTTTGTCATATTTAAATACATATATGTTTTTTAGTAACTCCTCAAAACTAACAAAATGCGGCCCGCAATATGCCATCAAAGCGACGCATGAAACTGGTACTGTAAATTAAAAAAAAATTAACCTTAGAACAGACATTGAAATATAATGGTAGTTTAATGGGTGACAACTATGATTTGTATTTTTTAACTGTTTTTAACACTTCCAATGGTCGAACAAGTAGTAATAATTTTATCATCAGTGACATTGAAGCTATAGAATATCTTATTTGCTTATCGTCAAACCTCACATGACACGAGCACTTAAAAGAAGTACTTAATTTGAAAAAAAAATTCAATTAGAGAAATTTTAATAATTGGCATCCACATATTTACTCAATTTGGAGGATATAGTATAAGGTATACATATTTGTTAAGCAATATCCATCGTTGCAACCTCTATCGTAAGTAATTTAGTTAATTTACAAAAATGTTAATTTTAGCGTTTTATTTAAAAAAAATACCGACGTCTTTTTAAGGTCACGATAAATTTAACAAATACTTTTGTTCCGTTTAATTCCACTGTGAAAGTAACGATGAACTTTATATCTCTGAGACAACAACAAGTGATTAGACGCGAAAACCTTCCTTCATTGTTAAATTAAACAATTTAAAATAACATAGAATATATCAAATACCTAGATACCTACTTCTCATTGCTTCATGGGTCTCTCTTGAAAAAAAAAAGAATCCATTTTACCATATAAAGAACGTGAAAGATTCAACAATAACTAGAGTTTTTTTTCAGAAATCGGTAAACATAGGGAAATGCGTATTTAGATTACGATCTTTGTTCGGTTGGCCTACATTACCTTTTCGTGGCTTCATTATTCTCAGATGTTCAACGTTTTCGGACACGGCCAGTTCGTTATGTAACGAGTAGCGGAAGTTTTCTTCATCTCTATTTTATAACTGTGTTTTTTTTTTTTTAATACAATGAACGGTATTCAACCAATTTTCGTTACTGCTTGCGTATAATTTTTATTCATTTGGCTACAGTGTGCTCAAGTGAACACTAATAACCCATTTGTCTGGGCAAGAAGCTGAAAACACAACAAAAAATCATCGAGTTCCTGACGAAACGGTCCGTTTTAATAGGACCGGTAATTTATAAAAATGAAGCCGAACACGCGCTGTACGCCTTAAAAACGATGTTAACACAATATAGAGGCCCTTATCTTCATGGGCAGGTAGACTTGTCACTTTTTCTTTTGCTTGAATTAAGGCGTCATGTACACAAAACGTCTTGACACGTTTACATTATCGAGATCGTTCACCCGATGTAGTTTTTCATTTCGGAGCGTAGGCCGTTTGTATGTCGTGGAAATCGTTCTTCGTCCTGTTTTTTTCTCTCCCTTTTCGAATCTCGCTTCATTTTTAAAAACCGGTCAGTGTTAATGGAGTACCGGGGATGTTTGTTCAGGAATGTGTTAATTAAAGAGGAGGATTTCGCGCTAATGACATTGTCCCGGTTGAATCGTAAACAATTGTTCTCGTCGTGCGCTTTACGCAAACATTCCTTTATGTTATGAAAAAGAGTTAATCGAACAACAGAAGTTCTCGATTTTCGAAAGTTGCGCACCTTAACCACCTTAACGGGAATAAAAAAGAGAAAGTAATGCTAAACCTATAAGGCTGTTAAAAAAATTTCTCTTGCAACATCAACGTGTGTTAAATACGTTATTAAAAAGTGCAATTCTGTACACAAGTTTCTACCAGGAGCATGGTCAGAAAAAGCTGATAAGTTTCAATACAACAAGAAAACTGTCGACCGTAAGGACTATTCCAAAAATTTCCTTTAAAGGCAAAATGTCAGGTTATTTTTATAAAACATTTCTACGAAAAAACTTGTTATCTTTCAGACATAAAACTTATTTGTTTTAATATGTCTTTTATTATAATTATGATGGTCAAACTTGTTGCCAACGCCTTGTTATTCTGCACAAGAAAAAAGTGAAAGTTGTTCTAATCTATCATCAACCATCCACTGTAGATTAAAAGTTTCTTCTGGAAGAACTAAACAATTTAGTTTCATTTTCACTTAAAAAAGCATAATAAAAAGTTCAAACATACGTTGACGACAATTCATATGTGATAATCTATTTAACGAAACCCTGTCCTTTAGTAATATAGCTTAATCATAGGTCACGCACTTAAAGAGGTTTGTTAATATCGAATCGATAATTGATCGGGCAAACGTCACGAATATTGCACGTTGCCTATTAAATTAATGTGAAAGGTTGCCGGCAAACAGACAAGGCCATGTGATATAAATATCACGAAAGAAAAAAAAACGAAATGGGTACTACTTTTACTTGGAACAATTACTGGTTTTAACGTATTAAAGATGGTTCCGTTTCCAAGCAACTACTTCTAACCAAATTATTATAATTAGTATTGATGACATGGTGTCTGACTCTGATCTTTTTCTTTTTCAGCGAAAATGAAGATAATTCTTCCGCTAGTCGTTTGGACATGGCTGCACTTCATAACAGCAACGGTAAGTGTCAATTATATTTCTCTATTCGGTGAATTATTTAATTATCCTTTCAAGAGTTACCATAAGAGTAACAACACTATGAATATCTTCATCATAAATGAAAGTGAAATTCGATGATGATTGAAAAACAGTTGTAGATATTTTACAAAAACTTCTGTTACATTCTCGATTTCTTTTGGCAAACAATGGCTCATTGATTCTGCTACACCCACTTTGAAACCGTTTGAATTAGCCGAACGAAGGTTGCCACCACGACATTCTTACGTACCAACAAGATTACCAATATGGTTCTGCATAGTAACCCATATTATTATAATAACAATTTTTTTTTCTCTTGTGCTTGACTTGATTATTTCGTTCATTTAACCTATCATCAGCGCGTGTTAACTTTTCCTTTCGATCATCATCGTTTCGATAATTCGCTTAATTGCTAATGGAAAAGTCATGTTCCACTTTGCCACGGTGTAATCGTTCAATGAAAAAAAGAAACACTTTTGGTTTCGATCAAATGCATAACGTGTTAACTTGGTCAGTAACCTAAATTAACTTTCCTTTCTTGTTACGTATATTTTTTCCTTTGAAATATGCAAATATTTCACTATACTGTTCTTCTCAGAGCCATTGTCGATTAATTTTAATTTCACTACGCTGTGACTAATTGTAAGAAAAAAATCCAACAATTTATATTGAACATAAAATGTTTAAATTTTATGGGTAAATCGAGACAACGAAAAAAAAACACATAAATTATTACTGCAGAATATACGCCATTAACAGTGACGAGCATGATTTTAACGAGTGCGACTCGATGCTATGTTTCCTAAGCTCATCTCTATTAGGGGCATTAAATTTTGACATTTACAATCAAAGATATATGATAGCTAAGTATTACGAGTGGAAATTAATTTAATTTATATCATGCCTTGTTTTTGGCTATAAACAATATAACATAACCTTTGAGGTTAATTTATCGATTTGTTTGCGCACACAGTTTAGATTTCTCTAAAATTATAAGAGGAGCTCTGTCTAATATTACACAAAATATGTTCGAAATCCCAATTGGCCGCATAACTCTGTCTGAACAGAGTTTTAACCTATAATGGAACGTGAATACACCACTTTAATTCTAAAATAAAAGGAGTAATGTAAGATATGGCTCTAAACATAATCTTTACCATCAAGAAAGGAGAGAACTTTGATTACAAAAAAGTTAATACGATACTTAATTCAGGTACTTTATTTTCCTTATTTATGTAAATTTAAAGGAATAGTGACAGTCAATTAGGTGAGAAACCTCCATGTAAAATATAATAGTGTTTTTATGTTCGCAGTTTCTGGATTTTAGAAAGAATTCTAGGTAATTGATCCTCTATTTTATAGACATCATACTATGAATATTTTAAACTTTGTTCAGTATAATTATTTATGGAAATGCATTAATTCTATTTTTAGTATGCATCAGGTGAACAACTATGCGAAAATTCCCTCAGGGTTAATTTATGTATCAATTTATTTACGTAGGTAATAGAGTGTTAATGTAGATTAGGGTCTTTTCCATATGCGGGTTTCAAAAATGTAGAAAGAAATTACCATGTTCAGCTGTTAGAAATTTTGTAATGGCTTTGGAGCAAGAACTGTTTTGCATTAAGAAACTTATTGAAATTATTTTCCTGCAGAAATTGTAAATATTTCTACTTCCATACGAATTTTTACAACCCGATTCTAAAATGAAACAAAAATGAATTTCGAACCATTGTTCCATCGACCCAAGCATGGTTTCTCGAAACATATTGACATTTCAATGGAATTAATGCATCCTTGATAAGTAGTGAGCTCTTCCTGCGTTCGAATCTTTTGGGTCCGTTCACAGCAGTGTCTTTCGGGAATTTCGCTTGTTCGTTCTTATTATCAAAACGTTATGAAGTATAACGAGTCGGGAATCGTAAAACGTTATTTTAATACGATTCGCATTCCGCGTTCCTCCGGAGCCACAACTAAATTAATAATCATTTCAACTGGCATAACAGAATTGAATTCCTATTCGCAGTAACGGTTCGTTTCGATATTTGATTAGAGTAGAAAATGGTCTTAACCCCGCCACTGAATCTCCCAATATCTTTTGGAATTGTGTTATATATTGTTATTATCGATGCGGTATTTGTTTCCTTCGGTGTTTACGGATAGGATACGGTTTTTCTTCGACACCCAACAGCTTCAGGGAATTTATAATGATGGTTATCTTAGATGCTGTATCCTAGTTTATTATGGTGTTAGGAAACGATTGCTGAAAGTGGATAGTTTGCGACACAATATTAAAAGAATGGAAGGAAGCTATTCGATTAGCATAACGTTCGGTGCTTACTTGGTATTGTAGCTTTTCGATAAAATAACGAACGAACATCTTTAAGCTGGCTATTACGAAAAGTAGTTTGTCTACTCCATAATACAACTGTGTACTATAATATTATTTATATTAAAAGCCAGTCGACGGCTTATGCGCACTTAAACGAAATTGATATTGTCTGTAATGACTGTAATACCTCAAAGTCCTCAGCTATTAACATTCGACCGTGAATAATTTTTATAAACGGCGATAAAGCGAGTAAATACTGATATACAAAGTCACTCGATCTGATAGGTAGAATTATTTGATCGAAATCGAAAAATAATCTGAATAAAACTTGCACCCAGCCAGTTCGCGAGCCGGACTAGTTGCTCTTTAACTTTTTTTTTGTTCTTTGTCGATCTTTAGTGGCGTCTCTGTAAGAACAATGCCGTTTGACGATTAAACGTGCAACGGAAAGAAAGTTCAAGGATTAATCGTATAGCTTTGTGCGACTTTTAAATGTTATATACAGTGGTACATCTTAACCGGTCCGCAGGTATTAATTGTATAAATTTTGTCGCGTTATTGACTGAACGCGTTTCCTCTAAAAGGACATCAGCTATCAGTAGCAATTAAAGTCTCTAATGGGTACCATTTAACGTATTGTATTGGGGAACCCGTATTTCGATCGGATATTAGATAAACTCAGAGATTTATGTGCAATTTAATGCAGGATATGGTAAAAGACGTTGCATGAATATATAAAAGAGGTTAATTTATAAGCGTGCCAACTTTCAGAGGACAAAATGCAATTAAGAGAAAAAAACCTCTTAACACTAAAGTAGTGTAATTAGGAAAATTTCAGTAAAGAAAAAGTCTTTTTTTCTTAGTTAACAGCTCCGTTCTTGGAGTGCTTCTTTGTCAATTAACGTGAGACTAACCGTAATGTAAAGTTATGCTCTCATGAATTAGATTTACTTTCAGAGTTAACCAGTATATTGTTAAGTGTTAATGGCTAAGGTTTATTAAAGCTGAAACTGGAATAAAAATGTTAGAGCCTCTTTTGTACCATTAATTAGTTATACGAGGATTGAGCAACTATTAATATCAGCCGCTGAATGACTACAGTTGTTTTAAAGCAAATGCAGTTTCATTTGAATGATCCTCGTACACTATTTTTATAAATATGATTGTGATGATTTTTTAGAGGTGACACTGCAGGATGTCTAATTTTATAAATTAGTCAGTGAAGTAACGTTTTGATGCTGAGTGACTACAAATTACTGAATAGATGTGTTGTGCTCGTTAGAAATTATCACCAATATTTTTCTGGAAAATCTCCAATAATTCCATGTTTCTCGATTCCATTTGCATGCAAGGTGTTTTCTTTTTAGCTTACGCGCATCTTTACAAACCCGTACATAAATTTTGTAAGATTTTTTTATTTTGCAGAAATGGTAGCCAATTATTATACGTCTTGCTTCTCTTTTGAGATTTTAATTAGTTGAAATAACGCGATATTTCGTTTCTTTTTTCTTAGATAAAATCTATCTAAATGAAATAAAAAAATACTGCATTTTCTCATGTGGCGCGACCATCGTCGTCATTTTAACAATAAAAAAACCATTTCTCGAAACAGCTCAACCAACGCATTTGAATTTGAATGAATGAGAAACGTTAACTCTCCGCATTCTAAATACGGACAATGCAATATCGGCTCGTTACGAATATTAATGGACCGATTGCTTAAATAAAACGTTGAAATTATGCTACGGTTTATGCGTAGTCTTGAGTCAACTACTCACCTCAATGGTATACCGTAGAACGATAATTTTTCTAACAGGATTTTTCGACTATAAATAAATATGTAATTCGTTTTGGGTGAGATCATCGACCAATTTGAACAGTTACCTAATTGTTTTTTTTCTTTAAGCGAAGAAGATCTATTATTAATACATAGGTAAAACCCCAGAGATCCTAATGATCTCAAGGAAGTACACTTTGAAATCTCAATAGTACCTTTCTATTAATAATTAATAAATCATTTTTTACTTTCTTATTGTCGGTTCTTCAAAAGCCGCTTTATTCCACACCGTTGTTGCATTATCGAAGGCAATTACTTATTGGCATTTAACAACTTTCATAATGTTTGTTATTACAACTTAATAACCAGTAATTAAACCGACTTGGTGCATCGTAGCAGAAATGAAACGTTTTCCTTTTCAATAGGATATCGGAACATTTTTCAGGCCTGTTGACTTGGAAGAAGAAGAAGAAGAAGAAACGTCGTTGACACGGTTCAATACAATGGCCACAAACAACAGGAAGTTGCACGTACGTGAGCCCGAGCCTTCGATAATGACGAACGTTCTTTTAGTGAAGGAAATGCTTATCGGCAGCGTGTTGGACAGGTGGATGACGATTTTTTACAATTCTCCATTATTAAATTCGTTGTGCTTGATTTGACTTTTATCTACAGAAAAAAATATGCTTGGTGCTTGCGGTAGTTGCCGTTACTGCTCGTAAAAGATATATGTGTCAGTCAAGCATCTCTTGTTGTTCGTTTCACGCATATGGTGTCTCACTGGGTTACGTGCTCGCATTCAATTGATGAATTGTTGATTAAATCATACCCTGTTCAACTGTTGTTTCGATTTTTCTGTTAGCTTGAACGCTGGAATGTTGGGTTTTAAGTTTCATTAAACTGTAGTATCGGGAAATTGTCAATTAGTTTTCGTCGTTTAGAGAATTGTAAACATATTCTTGAAGCAAATTGCTTCCATCCTTCGAACTTTTTGTCCCAAGTTTTATCCACACACAAAATAGCTTAAATTGTTAACAGTTTTGTTGCAACCTCAGAATTAACATAAATAATTTCAAGAATGTGCACTGAACCTTGTCCTTGATCACTATCATTTCCATGAAAGTACTTTCGGTTTATCGAACGGAACTTTTCAGAGAAAATATCTATGTATGCGGTGCTCTAACCTGCAGATAGGAAACCATAAATAAGCCACAATTACGTATGACAGGTAATGTAGAACCTTTCACGCATCATACAAACAAATAAACGACCTAATTAATGACTCCGAACTACGATCAGGAAGGACCTTGCAAGGTTCGATCCATTCATATACTTAACCCGTTTGCATCCGAGCAAAATTTATTGGAAATGATCGAATGTATTCGAAACGAAATATTTCATAGTGGTGAACTGAAATGGAAAATTCGATGGCGTGGTACTTGCATAATTTCAACTCGGTATGTGTGTTATTACATAAAATTGCGTCGCTCTTCGACCAGTTTCCAAGCGTTCGCCATATAAGGCCAGTCCTGGTGTGTTCAGAAGGACGTCATTTCCCACACATCCAGGTAGTAGCGATATCGTCATCGACTCGAAATGTAATAGTATTACTAATTGACAATTGAGTGCCTGTAAACATGAATAAAAAAACTGAACATAGAATACCTGTCAAATCTTGACAAGAGCTGCTATTCTACGCACAGTCTTCTGCTGTAATCAGTGTAAAATGTATTTGTAATTATGCAATAAGAAACCTCGGATTATCGACCTACACTGAACGTCTCTAATTATGCAACGAATCATAGGATAATGGTGTTGGTGTGAGAGCAACAAAAACTGAATTAAAGACCCAACATTGACCTTCAATGTGGATTTGTTTGAACAGCAAAAAATTAAATTGAATGGTATCTGAGGAAAGTTAGTGATGTAACTAGCCATAAGTAAAATTACAGGTATTTGTGTGGCATTAGCTAAGTTCTTCTTGCTTTATGCGCAGCACCTGATCATTAACCCGATCATAATAAAGTTCATTGTCATCGTTCGTGGTGCGTATGAAATTTCGATAAATTTTCCGAATTACAGTTAGGAACGAACATTGATTAACGTTGGATAACCGAAAAGGTTAAGTTAGCTTCAATTTATTTTAATGCTTCATCAAATGGAGCTTTCAATCAATTTATTTTTGAATGACCATTGCGTAATCGGAAAAAAACATTATCTTCACTGCTTGAGATCGAACTTGATCAAGAACAAAGCACAGATATCATTACACAGTTTCAATCACATCACAATTGTTATTAACGAGGGTACTCTTGGATTAACCCAATTCGAACTAACGGGGAAATATGGTTGATACGTTAAAAAAATGGAAACATAACTGCATATCTAACGCTCTTGGTCTGAATTTAATCGCTTTATTACCTTTATGGCTCGAGAACACGATATTTTCCTGTTTAGAGGCACTTTTCTTACAGTTATCTTTTGATTGGATGCAACGAAATCGTAACACGGAATCATTCGTTGCTGTTTAAGTTAAATGTGCAAAGTACGTTGTATGGAAAACTCGACAATTTTAAACGAATCGAACAGAATCGTGACCTAAAAATCCATAAACAATAATTTCATGAAATTTCTTTGAGTGTAATTTTCTTAAACGGTTATGTCAATATTTTGCAAAAGTTATCTGTCTGGTGATCAAAAGCATCAAAAGCGATCGATACATAAAGGGTGTTATAATAAGAATGCAAGATTTGAATTTGAAAAAAATATGTTTTTTTTCTAGAGAAATATTGAAATATTTATTATTTTATAATGCAGACATCTGGAAATTATACATATATGGAACAGATGCGATAAATGATCACCACGGCTTTGGTGAGAGAAATGCACTCTTGATGAAATTTTCGATAACGGGTTTAAGTTTTATTTTATTTTTTTAATTTTTCAATGCTCGTGTAGTCTTGGATTTGTTGGTATAAAAATGAAATTTTAGAAAACCTTCCAGGAAAAAATCCAGAGGTGTTAAATTACATGATCGTAGCGGCTAATTCTAGTAACCAATACGGGAGATGACCTCTGGATTTTTTTCTGTGGGCTTTTCTGAAATCTTACATTTATGCCAAGAAGCCTGCGACCACTCAAGCATTGAAGGCCGAAATTAAATGTTGTATCAATGGAATACCGCCACTTATCAGACGTGGTGTTCCATACATAATTTCCAAATGTCTACATTATAAATTAATAAATATATTGCCTTTCATTGAAATGTGATTACATTGAAGAAAAAGTCTTAGCATAATGAAACTTGGTGAGCTTGTATATTTTGAATGGTGGATTAAACGATAACATATACAAAAAATACGTTATCACTATGGAGTAACCCAAGGCTCTTTTTGACAAGTCTTGACAAACATTTAAAAAAACTAACTTTTTAAATATTTTACATTTAATTACCGCGGCAATACTGCGAGAAAGTCCACGTAAAATTTTCCGATATAAAATTTTAGCTTCGTTAAAACCGATGATTCTCTACCCCTTTCGAAAAAAGAGCAAAAATAGCCTCGTGTTACTTGATAATGACCGATATTTGTGTATATATTATCATTTAATCCACTATTGAAAATATAGTACACGCTCATCAAATTTCATTATGCTACGACCTTTTCTTCAATGTGATCAGATTTCAATAGAACGGAGTGGATTTTAGTGTTTTGCAAAAGAAAACTACAGACTTTATTTAAAATTCAAATGTTGCGCTCCTATTGAAACCCACTCTATATTGCTCATCAGTTGATAGCAACTTAAAACGAAACAAAAAATTAACTTTATGTTACAGAACAGATCAGTTGTTTGAACAAATTTACCTTTTATAAGGAAAAATAAGAACTTCTCAAACAAACAATGAATCTATCGTCCTCACTAGTTTTCACACGGCAGCTTAAGACTTTAAATATATTAAATTTTCATAAAATTCGACAACTAACCTTTAAATCGATTAAGATAACTTGAAATACTCATTACAACGTTGCAAAATATTATTTGCAAATAATGAAAATAAAGGTTAAGATTTAAATAAATAAAGTAAAAGTTGGAAGTTAAAAAAAATACCTTTGTATAAGTATTGGAATATTTTCACAAATTTAATTTGAATATTTATTAATTTAAAGACATTAAAATATAATAATTCGTTTTAATTGAATTTAACATTCACCAATGGTCCCCTACAATTATTCTATTACGCTACTCGTAATTTGCATACAATCCTAGAAATAGGTTTGTTTTCTATCCAATTAGAAGGAGCGATAAATAATATCATTCATTTGTCGGTTTGAACACTGTATATGAGAAAATAATAAGATTTAGCAGATTCGTACCCTAAATATTGAGTTAACAATAACCAGACTGCAGCATTCATTATGTTTAACTGTGAAATTTTTATAACTTAGTATTTGTCAGTTACAGTTTTAAAGCGGATGTGAAAATTTTACTTTAAAGATTGCACAAATTTAAGAAATTGTTTCCCATTTGTTATGAGTATAGTTGACATCTACGATATTAACTAGAAAAATAATTATGAATAAATGGTTATGAAATATTATTTTTAATGTATCCTGTCTTTCGCCATAAGGAAGTTTTTTAAGCGAAGAGGTACTCAATTCGCTTCTTTTCGAAAATAAATCACTTCAAAGCTTAATTGGGATGTTGTTGAATTATTAACTTTTTGATTCGTATGAGTATAATAAACTATGCGAATATTAGAAAAGGAACAATAGGGTAACGGTGCTGCTTCTAGTCAAATTCTAACTTAAACAATATTATCTTCAGCGAAGATCTCGAAGGCATTTAATATATTTTAACGGTAAAATTATACATTAGCTTGAAATTAAGGTATACTTTTGATTAACACGAAATTTACCAATTGAACCAGTTCGCTTTAATTAAAAATTTACTTTTGTAATTGTACAGAAGAAAGACTCGTATTAATTTTTTATGTTTCCAAGTAAGCATATGAATATTATTAAAATTATTACCGTGGCAACCAAGCGAAGTAAACAAGTTGGAGGGATGATAAATAAATTAGAATAACAACATGTGGTGTAAGAGACGTGCGGAGAAGAGAATAGACTTGATTCTAAATATATATTGAACTAATTAAATTTATACCCCAAACTTAAGCCTGGCTTACACGTGATGTTTTGTTGTCAGTCTTGCATAATCATGCCAGATTTGTCGAACAAGACTTTACGCATAGACTGGAGTTATAGTCACTAACCGTTCACAATTTCGAAACGATTTAATTTAAAAGCCCATATTACATGAAATATCAGTCAAAAAACAATTAGTCTTGTCGCATCATCAAGATTGATGACAAAACATTATTATTGCAAGATTACACATATACCTACAGTTCACATTTGAACGATCCTCGTATATTTATGAAGTCAATATAATCAGTCGGTGAACAAATTTTTTCTTGAGCGAAAAACAATGTGAACAGGAGCGGGTTTCTTTTTCTTTGTAGGACCACAAGTTTAAAGAATAAGTCAAACGTCAATCGAATGTTGGGTACCATTCTTTTTTGGCAGACGTTAAAAACTGAAGTAGAAAAACAATCCTATTGTTAACAATAAGATGTTTAAATTTATTGCATTGGTGTTTTCTTCTTCTGACTCCTTATGGGGCATTCTGAAATGATGTAAGAAATAGGTTTCAAATTAGTAATAAAACCCACAATTTTGTTTACCAATGATAATAATGTAATTTAGATTAATATTTTCCGCTACATTTTGATATACGAGAAAAAAGATCGTAAATATGCAGTCACGCTATTCGATTCAGACATTCTTCGCTTATTAACGTAAAAGTTCTCTGTTTGTTTCCAACATTACAAGTTAATAATTATGCCTCGAGTTTTAGTCAACGATTCCTTCCAAGTTGTTTATTGAAGGATTATTTACTGACACGCATACGCTCTTCTGATTCTTTACCAGTTAATTTGTGTTTTAACCAGTGCATATGTCTGTTTACTCTTTGGATTTAGATTTTTCTTTGCCTTGTTAAAGATCAATTTATTGCCAACTAGAGTAATTGCATAGCAGAAGTGCTTGCGAATGCAAAGAAAGAATCTTTCTTTCTCTCTCTCTTTCTCACTCTCTCATTCCTTCTCTGTCTCCTTCTCTCTCTCTCTCTCTCTCTCTCTTGACGGACGCTGTTTGTTAAAGTATTCCAATAGCGTTTAAAATAATTTTAAATTAGTCTTTCATGTATGGAAGAAGCTTTCGAAAATGTCAAGTCGTCCTGGTCAATTCTTACTACGACTGCTAAACAGGAAAAATATATTCAAAGAGTCATCGACTCGATTAAATTATTCAGTCACATTCGATTAGGTAAGCGCGGGTACATCCTACGCGAAAAAAGCGAATCTTCTTCGTTTTTCACTTTTTGTTTTTGAGTGGGTCGAGAAACTCGAAACAATTCGTTCCTGTTACTTCTATGAAAGCCAAGAAAACGATAAAGAATCGTCTTAATCAAGCTGAAATCAGAACGAAGATGAATAATGTAGTAACAGTTTGAGTAATCATTCGTGTGGGTAGTCTTAATTTGGATGTATCATTAAATTTATAGAAAAAGGCGCGCGGGAACCTTTGAAACGAATTAAAATCTCGTTTAATGAACAACGTCATTAATAAATAAACTATGCATAAAACGTAATATTTTTCTAAATTGAAGGGCGCAACGAATTTGAATCGCATTATTTTACGCAATTGACGAACAAAAGCGACGATTAATCGTTCATTAATTAAATGTTATTCACAATCAAGGCGTGATATTTGCGTATGAAATACGTAAAACCGGAAGCCGATGCAACACACTGGAACCTCTTCCGTTCTTGAAGGTTGCCGAATGCATTCAATACCGTTAGTGCAAGGTCGGCTAGTAAATTTGCCTAGTTATTTGCAAAATGTAAATGCAACTGCAAGTTTAACTAATATCTGTAGGACAAATTCACTCAAAACGTATCTAAATTAAATTTTAAGCAAAATATTGCTGTTTAAATGTTAGCCCTAAATACTAAACATGTTTATTGAGTTAAAAATGCTCCATGTACATACAACTGTTTTTAACAAAGACACTTTTAATTGATTTTACTTTCAATCCTGTTCTACAAATAATTGTGCATAAACTATTAGGACATATTATAGTGCTAAATTTATAAATATATATGCCCATTTAGATAATTACCAATAACTAGATGTGAGTCATGATAAATTGATGCCTTTCCAAGGAACTTTCTAGTGAGCAAAAAAAGCCGAACGGTCAAAATTCAAGTGCCAATAAATTGTCTGTTTTTTATTAAATCTGGGTAGGTTGACGGAGAGTTTAAAAAACCAATAAGCATATTTTTTAATAGGTATTTTGACCAGGCAGGTCCAAGAACTCTATACAACAGACCAGGACTGCTTTTCAGTAAATTTTACGATTAGTTCGAGCAGGATCAAGTTGCCGTGTGCGCACAGCACGAAAGTGTTGATTTGTGCGATAAAATTCGCAGCAGAATCATTCCTGACTGCATAACCGTCAATTTTTTGCTTCATTAAATAAGAAGGAGAAAAAAAATCCAAGAACAGATTCAGCTTCCAGGCAACACTTCTTTACGTATAATTATCCTCAATTATTATTAATGCTCCGGTTTATTATTATAAACGATAACCTGTACTGACATTTAAAAAAATCGATTTGATTAATGCCATTGAAGTTCCAGTGGTTTTCTATGTTTTTTCTTTATGTTGCTGTAGATATAGTATTTTCGACGAAAGTTGTACCGTTATTTACCGTTTGATGTTCTGTCGCAACGAATAATTCTAAAATAGACCCTATCCTTCAATTTATGTGTGTCAACAAACATAAACATCAAACACCTCTTTTTCCGCTGTGTTTTTATATTCGAATTGAATACGTACACAACTTATTTACAAAAAACAAGTACCGAAATTGTATGAATAGAAATGTCCATTTATTAATTAACTTTTTTTTCTGTTTCAGACTGGTCAATCCTTTGGTGGGATTGGCTTTGGAATAAAACGCGAGGTATTTTTTCTAAATCTTGAGGACGGATATTTTGGCTGTCAAGTAAACGAATCGACGGACGTTCTACAGCTATTTGAATTGTCAAAATTATGCGATGGAACGCCGAACTGTTATTTAGGCTCCGACGAGTTGGCCAAAGAACTGAAATGCTCAGGTAAAGCTCATCAATAAACATTATACAAACATTATACTGTTCGAATTTTAAGCTATGTGAAAACTCAAATGGCCACTTGATTTATTGAACAATAATTATTAAAATACTATCATGAAATATATGAAATCGAATTCATATCCGACAATAATAAGTGCCAATTCATGGCGCCAATTAACTACTACTCTGTTATAATGACTTGCGTACAAGTAATCAATGGTAAATCTTTTAATGGTAAATTTCCATACGGAAAGTCAATATTAATAGATTTAGATAGGTGTCGGTTGGTACGAGTAAAAGCCATTTTTAATCGATCACAAACGTCAAGTGATTTTGCTCTCTTTACGCGTGAAAAGAAGAGATTTCTCACACTTTAAGTTTCTTATCAGTCATTTATCAATTTCAATGTTCTTTTATTCATTTCTTTTTTATAATTGCGAGAGTTATTAAAGACGAATGAACCTACTGTTGATTTCTTCTTTGAGATATGAATGATTTTTTTAATAACACTTCCAGGAAGATGCAACACCCCATGCATTCAATAAAATAAAGACATTACACGTTTTCCAATAGCAACATTAAAAATAACAGAGACAAGTTTTTCATTCAATAATTTCGTTCCATTACAGGGTAATTTGCTTAAGAAAAAACTTGAACCTGTACAAGAATGCGCCTATTTATAGATTAATGCTGGTTTGCATAAAAAAATTAGTCCCACTGGAATTTATTAGGTTTTATCCATTTCGAAAAATTCGAATTAATAGAATTCAAATTGTGGACAACCGTCGATTATACCGTTAAACGGCCAATCTTAATATTGAATAGTGGAAAAAAATTGTTGATCGTCTACTTCTACATCTCGTATCCTGATTCGATAACCATTTCTATGGAAAATATGTTTTCATAGTGCTTAATTAACGGATTTCAATACGATCGAATGATTCATAGTGTAATTAGTAGCACGACCTGCAAAAAATCTGTCCTGCAAGGTAATTATTTAATTGTATCTTTGCACTTTTGCCTGCCACATGTTGCCACGGCCGTAAACAGGTCCGATATCTTATTTATGGTGCTCTCATCCACATTTTATAGTTCCACTATTTTAGCACATGCTGTAATTAAGCGCCATTAGACGCCATCTTGTGTACCGTTACGTTTTTTTTCTCCTCAAAAATCATAACGTCTACTCAAAGTATTGCGGGATGAAAAATCCTGACTTCATATTCATTTTTCATAAATTTTGACCGTTGTCCATTTTGGGTCAAGGTATCTTCTAATTTGACGTAATAATTGCATGGAAAAAGGCGCCTATATATCGCCCACCCACTTTATAAAACGACCAAGCGTTTGCTCAGAGAAAAACTCGCCTACACGTGACATTGTGCCTAACTTGGAAGTCGTACAGCCTTTTACCGCGAATAAATGGGGATCAGACAACCAGATTAGATAAGATAAATGAACATTACCGACAAAATTGACGCCATAACACCTTTTATACTTGGGCACGAGTGTGTCTTTCCCTTTACAATGGAACGACGTCCTTTTATCCACATTTTAAATTGGAAATCATAAGAGAATCGTGGCGGCGCATTCTTGCATCTCTTAACCGAATGCCGAGCCGGGGAAGTTAATATTCTGCGGGGAATCGCAAAGAACAATGGAAGAAATCGTCTTGCACGGCAAACAAAAATTTATGCCTGCTTGAGAACACGAAAAATATGTAATCTATTTTTTTAGCGGGAAAATAATGAGAAAACGGCACGTCTTTTTATTTTTTAAATAATTTTACGGAGTTTACTAATGCATTAAGTTAAGACTCATAAACTAAACCTGCAAAAACTCCTAAACAAACTAGTCACGTTATGTGAGGTACTACATGTTGGTGTTTAGAAAATATCAGACTAAACAAGAACTTAAACCTATTGATCTTTTTGCAAATTTCAGATAATTTCATAGTACCTCTTCTATAAATCAATATCCCTTAGGTATTTATCAAGTGCTTTTTTTCCTGCTAACACCTTTTCACCTTTGTTATTATCAGCGAACTCGGATTACATTCACTTGACATATGATAGTGTGGTGGTGTTGAAGTGTTAAACATTGAATAAACTTTTCAAAACAACCTAAGAAGACATCACATGAAGAACGCTGATTCACCCTCAATTAGGATCCCACATAATGGTCTTTGTGTACATAATTTCTATTAGGACTCTAAACGGGGCATGAACAAACAAAATATTAATAAAAGTGAAATTATTTAGTGACTAGACACATTGCAGGATCTACATAATATGGCGGCTCCAGTCAAAATATTTTTAATGGGACTTTTCCCTTGGATTTGGATTATTAAAAGAGATGAGAGCGTTCTTTATCTATATTGTATCGAGGCACTGATATAGTTGAGCGTTGGCATCGTAAATAATCATTAGGCTACTGCAAAAGGAGAACAATATATATGTGGATCGCATTAAGATAAAATATAAATATAGTATATTTTTTCCAGTTAACTGAACAAGTAGCCGGTTGTACGGGATCGATCGGAGAGATCTATATTACCATTAATTGCATATGGATTGCCAGAACAGATTTCTGTTAAAATAAACCAGTTGTAAACACATAATTTTATCCATTACGGTATTAACAAAGAAAGTCAAAAAAGAAGAAACGTGAAAAAAGAAATTTTTCTAGGTTTTCATTAAAACGCTAATGTTTGCAAGTCCAACACACGTCGCAATTTACTTCTTTAACGGCATCGCATGTGAATCCGAAAAGTGCGAGAGGTATACGCCTTCACTTCCGCATTCGTGGGCGTGCATGAGTCGAAAAAATCCAAACCGCCAAGATAACATCTAATTTAATTCGAACAAACTCGGATTTACTCGGATTACAAATTATCGACTTGAAGAGGCATACGTTTGCATAAATTAGTTGAAACGTAGTGATGCGTACCAGGAAACTATTTGCTCCCCTCTACTGTTCCAAAAAAAAGAACAGGAGCACCGACTTGAAACGTGATGTGGATGTGGAAAAAATAAAGGATCGATTTGATTTGAAAACGTTATCGCGATAAAACTGCGACAACGAATAAGAGTTTCTCTCTCTCTTTCTTTCTCTCGCTATTTCATATGAGTTTCTTTTTGCATTGTAACCGTTCTGATGTGATTTATATTTGAATATATTTAATGGCATTTAACAAGGTCTAGGTCTCTTGGCGAGTACCACCAGTATTCACGAGAACCACCTAATCGTGAGTGGCGATTTTTTTTATTTTGTTCGTATTTTACATTTTAGCGACACGCGGGGGGTACTCTTTTGTTCTTCAATCTTCATTTTTATCTTGACAGAATATTTTGAGACCTTCGAGTCTTGTCTTTTTCTTTATTTATGCATAACAGATAATAAAATGGCAGGGCAACAAGTATAACTTTATTGACATGATCCAGACGAAACCTAATACATCTTGAAGATCAATCGCCTAAATCTTACAATTGGGCCATAAAGAATTTTTTTATATCATGATCTGTAATCTTTTACAAGCCTTTTAAGACATACTTTTGCCAGATGTTTCAGTATTTTGAAATGGTGTTTTGTAAATGTTCAAATAAAAGATTTATCCGAATAACGTTATGTTTGCGAGTGTACAGTTATTAATAATAGACGCAATATGTCCAAACATAGCTGTTTTGCATTTATGTGTTGTGGCCATTAACTAAACAACGATTTGTTTGTTATTTTTCACAGACGATTGTCGAAAAGAGGACGGCACGGAATGTCAGAATGGAGCGTGTCTTGACAATCAATGTTACTGTAATGACGGTTACGGAGGATGTAGCTGCGAAGTTCCCGGTAAGTACTGAAGCACAATCATTACCCAGTTATTAGATTAATAAGAATGCGTGAGACTGTTTATCACTATTAAAACCCGATCCGGTGATAATTGCTTTCGAACGGTACAGTTTTTGCGAAAGAAGCGGGAGCGGCCAGGTTTCCATCGCTTTTACAAGGCTGATTTCATATGGAGCTTACTATTTTGCATATTAATTAGTCCAACGGTATTTCTATGATTTTTCATTTCTCTTTTTTGGCATTTCGATGAGATTTCCTTGTTTTTTGAAGGTAATTTGCACATTACAGGACCGTTTTTGCAAACTTTCCCATCTATCTTCGCAGATGGCCAACCTTTAATCTTCAGAGACGTTAATAATGTAAATGATAAATTAACGATAAGAGCGATTTATACTGTAGATTATTCTGGGGGCATACGTCCAAACATGAGAAATGAAGAATAAAATTGATTGTACATTTCCTAAATTGTTCCTATATTTTTACAATCAAGAGCATCAAAAAGATTCATTTTTTAAGCGAGATTTTTCTCGACACCGCTCGCCACTCTGCCTGTCAATATGAACACAATTAACACGCATATTACTTGCATGTCATTGACAATGAAAAAAATATCATTCGATCTTTGGACGCGGAGATCGTCCTCGGATAGTGGTACCTATTTGTCAGCCATCAAATACCGTAAAAACCTTTTTAGAACGAGATAATAATGACTCGCCACATAATAAATTCCATTTATCTTTAAATGATATCAATTTGCAAAACAATAGCTGAAGAAGCACTTGGTTGACCTCTTCAAGGGCATGCAAGAAAAATTTCCTATTTTTTTTCTATTTTTGTATACCGAATTGACCGCACACTGTTTTATTTATGGTTGAACCAATATTACTATTTGTTCGTAGGATAATATTGCGTTCTTTATCAACTTTTCTACAACCAGCAGGAGCTGGATAAACCACAATCTTACTTCTTCATTCAATTGTTTTATTAATTTGTTTTAGACGAGAACGAGTGCAAATATCGACCATGCGATGTGTTTGCCCACTGTACTAACACTCTAGGAAGTTTTTCCTGCACCTGCTTCCCTGGATATCAAGGCGATGGTTTTCACTGCGAAGGTAAGTGGAGAGTAAATACAATTTCAAATTAAAAACAATTCAAAAAGCCATGAAAGTCTGCTACTCTAGAATTTCAAAAACTCAGATAAAGTGATTTTTTTTTGTTAGGGTGACATTAATTTTTTTAAATATTAAATTCTGGGTACTTTGTGATGGTAACATATATTGACAAATCATCGACCTCGTAAATGCAGGATATCACATTTCAGCGACTCGCATATTAATTAAAATTTCTTCGGATTCATCGACTCTTTTAAATGCTCAACGCTTGCGTTAAATTAATTTTCCGCCCAATGGATGTCATTTAGCAAAATTACACCTCCGCTCTCCTTAGAGACATTGCAAAGCTAAAATTTTTTTTTTAGAAAAAATACTGCAATTTTTTGATGTTTCAAGTCTTATTGCGTGCAATTACGCGAAGTTAATTGTTTAAACCGTTAGTGCTCGTCAAACGAAAAGAGCAGATTGGTTCGTTATGTCATAGAAATTGCGCTCATTTTCTGAACGAAATAATATGTTAATGTCTATTACAGTTCTCGGAAATGAAAATTTGCAACTGTTTATTTAATAATGGACTCAACATTGTGTACAACATATTCGTTTATTAAACGAAACATGTCATTGATTGAAAAGAACAACAATTTTTTTAAGTATCGAAAACAGATGGTGTTGTTATTTATTTTTTTAGAGAAAATCAATTTAAGAGATCCTGCCGTTGCGTATTACGTAATAAGGAGCTTAAGACCTCGAGCAAAGAGGTAGATATTTTTCTGGAAGCATTTAAAACGAATCGATCCCATTTGAAGTGAAATAAGACGTTCAGCCTTGATGGATTCGTTTCGGTTTACTGTTAGTAATTGATGCTTAGATCTTGCAATTTATGATGTTATTAGGATTAAGTAGGGTTGTCAGTAACACCGAAAAGGTGATATTTTTAAACGTAATTCTACCTTTGCTCTATCATTATGAAATTAACTGTAGATTGAAAATAACTTACTTTTGGGTTTTTTGTAGTAAATCGATTTTCAGATCAACATTACGGTTAATACGTTGTTCCAACGTTTTCATTTTTCTCACATTAGGATCAGGGAGATTTTCAACTCTGAATTATGACATTTTCTAAGGAATCGAACGTCCTGAAAGAAATTTTATTTCATTTTTTTTTTGAGCTTGTAACATTATGTCCCTAATCTTTCTTTACCAAAATCTTCTTTTCTAACCGAAATAGCAGCTGTTATTACATTAATTTCATCATTTGTCAACGTCCACGTACCAAAATATTCTTTTGAGAAATAAAAATAATAAAGTGCAGCAATAAAAGGACGCAGTTAAAGAATCTTCTTTCTTATCGTGGTCATAAAATCATGCGTACCTCTCCGAAAGAACTCTACTATCGTTATCGAAATCACGCTTCACGCACCATTTCATAGACGTTTTTATACCGAATGTGGGACGCATCTTCAAATTTCCACTTGTCGCCATTAAGATTCACGATAAGTACCGGAGGTAGTAGGTATTCACATTGGTTAGTCAACAGGAATAACAATTTAGTGGTACCTTATGTCTGGGCTTTTGTCGTTGTTTGTTGACTCATCATCAAGCAACTATATTTGACCCTATGCTATATCAATTTTCAATATTCTTTTCAAGTAAATTCTACCCATCGATAGTAAATCAATTGAATTTCTCTTGGAGCCACTTGAGCCTTAATAATGGACGTCTGCCATTGCCAATTATCATTACTAACACTCAAGTGCTATTCTTAAGCTCTAAGACTTGTTTCCTTGTTATGTTTAGAGTTTAATCAACTCCTGAGAAATGTTTTTCAAATGAAACCTCTATTAATCTTCAGGGAACACTTTTTGTTAGTTAAAATGCAATATGCTTCAGACACTGCTTTTCTATCTCTTAAAATGCAAAGGTGAACATCCTTTCTGGAACATTATGCAGGTGATGGTATTGCGAATCATTAATTCGTTGTGAACAATCTAATATTTTAGGGTTAAATAAAGGTTAAAAGATAATAAAGCCTAATTGGCTTCGTGAATTCAAATTTGTTTCCATAAAGCGACATTTTACATATCGTGAGCACGCACGCGCTCATCGAGGAAGCTCGTGACCGTGGTTCAACATAGATAATCTCGATACCAAGTTCATAAAACTTTCTTGAATCTCATTTCGCTTTATTGATGATAAAAGTCACCAAACCGGGGGGGAACGTAGACCAGAAAGAAGGAAGTCGAAACGACCGATGTTGAAGAGGAATGCTTTTCCTACGTTGAGCTTGAGATTCATGAACGATGTTAATTTTTCATCGGGCTGAAAAATGTTAACACCATTGGCCGAAGAGATTAATTGCACGGGTTACCCATTAAGATGGGAAAAGCATTCCGACGTTATCAATCATTCGCATAATTAAAACGTGAAAAGTGCGATAATTCGCGAATTTCCTGTTCATTAGAATCAGAACTCTATCTGAGCGCGCGGATCTAAGAAAGTAAGTTGCGCGTTAAGGCAACATCCAGCTACTACTATTAATTAAAACGAGTAGGAGATGTGAATTTGTAGATTAACAGTTTATGTCTATTCTTATTTCGTTTGACGCTCCAATTTCCTTTTGCCTTTGTTTCGTCGTTTTGTTATACTGTTATAAATCATATGAAAAACCACTCCCGCTACGGGAATGTTAAAGGCCGATTACTAAAATTTAATACTAATTGCGAGGCAATTATGAAAATAGGATTTTCTTACGTGAATCGGTTTCTAGACTCTTTAAGAGTCTCATGTAATTTACCTTAAAACCATTTATAAACAACACACCTGGTTAAAGTTAAAGTATCAGCACAATTTTGTATTACATATTTCAAAGGAGCATGAATACAAAGCGCCCAAGTCTAGTCCACATGTGCGCTTCTTGTTGATCAGTTGCTAATGCAATAATTCATAGAACTGTTCCCCTAAGTTATGTTACCATTTCAAAAGTAGATATTTCTTCGTACTCTAAAATTTCAAAAAAAAGTTGGAATTTTTATTTGTTGATCTATGCTTGTTATCTTTTCTGAAACAGCATTCATAAAACGTGAAAACATGGTTAAAATTCCATAAACTGAAAGTGACATAATTTGAAACGTGCGCCAATTTAAAACTTTTAGAACATTTTGTTGACATTTCCCAGCGCTCGTATTTAATATTTTGGAAAATGTACTCTACTCGAGATTTGAAAAGTCATTCTAAAAAGTTTTAGATACCCTTTGTTTTGAGTCTTTTATCAAACCATATAGCTTGAAAAAAAATTATTTAGAACAATGAAATTTTTTTTATGAATTGACCTATTTATATAGAAATAAAAACCATATTTTAACGTCCAACAATGATATATATTGCGACCTAGAAAACGTAAAACGTTTCACACCATCATCATCGTAACTATCGTCATTACCCATTATCCAAAGACCCCTCCGGGACATGGGTCACATACGAGATTGGATCCGATAAAATCCCTTTTACCGTTTTTCAGACAGACGTTGATCTACGAATCGTTATTATGGCGTATGAATTATTACGACACCTCCAGAGCAATTTAGCGCTAATAATAGGCCCATAGAGGGTACGCCAAGAAATTTATTGATATGTCCTAAAAAACTAACGGCTCTTCAAGAAAAAATTAAAAAAAAACAATCAATTAACCGCACCGAAAGAAATGTATTGGCGATGGATTTTAACTACGCGCGCCGCCCATAACAATATATCATGCCCACAGTATAAAGACGCTTGTTTTGAACGCAAAGTGACTTAATCGTAAATAATAAGACCTCCTTTGCCGAGGTGGTGCCTTGAGGGGCGTCGCTTTTTCTACGTCTTAAGGTTAAATTCCGTAACCCTGCAATGTTCTAGTTAAAAGGCCGTGGCGAAATGTAATAGCGCCTCGCGTCGGTCAACTCATAATGCTTCTTCTTCTTCTTCAAGAGCAACGGCCTTCTAAGATCGTTGAACTAACTTTGCGAACTCACTATTATTAGATGGTGTTAGTTTTCACTATTAGCCTACTAGTTTATGCGGGCCTAGCCGAATAATGCCATGTCTAAACACGATAAGTGATATATCAAGTCAAAATTTTATATTTAATTATATTTTGTTGTCTATTAATCTTCATTCATTTTTTTCAAACGGTGATTGTCTGAAAATAAAAGAGACTCAAACAACAATAGACACAATTAACCTAATTTATAACTGAAGAAAAGCAGGTGGAACAGCAGTCGAAGATATTCAAATCAAGAATTATTGTGTCTTAAAGATCGATTGGTTTAAAGAGAGACAGGAATGATACACGAAGACTCTATTTGCGAGACGAATTCTCTTAACTTTTCTCTAATTTCCAATAAGAGTCTTAATCACCTGCTACGTTTTCAGTTGTTATTGTTAATGTTCTTTGAGAAAATGATGTGTATTCTGAAAGTAGAATTTTCCGAAATATTTGAAACGTTTTTATTAAATGCAAATGAACTTTTGGGGATTATCTCAAAGTTAAATAGCTATTTTGCTTTTGTTATGAATTCGCTCATCAACACCGATTTATGCAACTACAATCTTTTCTATTGGGTGTGTCCATCTATTTATGATTTTTGCTTCTGCACAACCTCCATTATAATTTCTATGAACTATTCAACCATTTTCAATTTTGTTTTTAATTAAAACTGTCTTTTATTCATTTTTAGATATCAATGAATGTGATGATCCAGCAATAGCAGCCCGATGCGTAGAAAATGCTGAATGCTGTAATCTTCCTGCGCATTTCTTATGCAAGTGTAAACCAGGCTTTCAAGGAGACGGCGAGGTTCAATGTCTTGGTGAGTTCAGAAATCAGTGTTGTTTTTTTCTGCTTCGGTCCTATTCATAGATCAAACTCCGGTTGACAAACGAGCTCTCGTTACACGTGAAATTCGCTTGAGTATATGTATTCCATCTAGCAGAAAATGAGCGTTCCAAGATTGAATGTCCCGGTCGTCAAGAACCGACAGACCAACCAACCAACCACCGGGCTCGTTTCTGTAATTAAAAACCACGGTTCGATTAAACTATTTATTGCGGGTGCGTTGAACTTAGAAAAAAAAGCGAGGAGGCAATTTTATTGCGGGCTAATTAATCCACAAACAAAATGTATGCTACTAAATAATGTTTATTTTCTTTATTTTCACCAGACTTTAAAAGCATTATTTGTAAACCTGCCCACACTGACGATGGTACGAACAGTTTATGCAAAGAGTGTACTTGTCAGTAGTCTCCTCCGACACATTTCTCTCGACGAGCGGCCACTATTTTTTAAGTTCCTTTCTTTTTCTGTCCCTCTAAGAAACATCCAACTGTTATCGTATAACATGTAGTCGTTGAACAGTTTACATGATAATAGCAAATAGTAGGCGAATGGTCTGGTATTCGAGCAATAAAACATGTCTCACTGAAAATATCGATTTCTTGTAAATGTCGTAAAAACTTAGTTTTTAATTAAAATTGCAGACATTGATGAATGCCAAAATCCGCATGCCTGCGGGCAAAATGCTTTATGTCACAACACCCCCGGAAATTACAGCTGCCTCTGTCCAGATGGTTTTTATGGAAATCCCTTTGACGGTTGCGTTGACGTTGACGAATGCGAACAACTTGGAGCTTGCGGACCTGGAGCCACTTGTTCCAACGTTGTCGGAGGCAGAGAATGTCACTGTCCACCAGGTTTTTCAGTTTCTATAACCAAGTAATTGCCTCAATACTAAATATGATCTCTATAAAATTAGGATACGAAGGAGATCCATACACGACTGGCTGTATTGATGCGGACGAATGTGCACGAAGCCCTTGTGGGAGAAATGCGTTTTGTTCGAATTTGGAGGGTAATTTCCGCTGCTCATGTCCACCGGGTTTTATTGGAGATCCAATGTCAGAATGTACAGGTATGGCTATATGTACCATTAATTTGGAAGTTTGTATATAAAGTGAAGCGAGTTAGTTCACCAAAAAGTTTGTATATAGCCATCTGAAATTGCCATGGAAGATTGATTTTCTGTTTTCAATAATCTTTTTCTCACTTGGGACTATTATCGAAAGGAAAGAGAAAATCAAATCTTCACCATCAAAAACTAACTCACTTTAACAAAACTATTTAAAGTTGCTTTGTTCGCTCAACACATAACCATACACCGCACAAAGCAACATTATTTGAAATCAACTTAAACACTAACAATATGCTTTATCTCTCTCCCCCTTCCTACGAACACCATATATTGTGCGACCAGATATTAATGAATGCGAGTCAAGTCCCTGTGCAGAATTGGCCTCATGCGTGAACAATAACGGGAGCTACGCATGTGTGTGTCCCGAGGGATACACGGGATCTGCACATGAGGCGTGTGTGGATATCAATGAGTGTGGCAAGCCAGGAGCTTGTGGGATTAACGCCAAATGCATTAACGTACCTGGATCATTCAAGTGCCTTTGCCCGGCCGGGTTCACCGGACAGGGTCATCAATATTGTGAAAGTTAGTTTTATTTCGGGATATCATGTGTCTGATGATGATAATGGACTGAAAAGTTTTTCGTTGGATTTTTCTTAACTTGATAAGACATTAATAAATTTCTTTCCACCGTTATCACTGCATACAGTATAGTGGACCAATTAATTATATCAAAATTTTTACTTTTCTTTTATTGAACATGATTCCACTACTTTTTTAGATTCTAAAATTCTTTTAGCCGAAAACTTTTCAGACCATTTGTTTGTAGAATGTCCTTTGATGTGTATATTAACCTTTAGAATGTCTTCAGCATGATCCAAAGTTTAAAATTTTCTCTGTCCCTTATCCTCTACATATTCCATTAACATCTTCGTAAAAGATTACAATTTCCGGGAGATCTCACACAATATCAAATTCAGTCCAATTACAGAGCCACGAATCATTTTCATCTTTCGAAACTTATTGATTTTTTTCTATTGACTAATTTTTTTATATCTAGACATCGACGATGGTATTTCTGGCCTCTTTTGAAGACTGTTTGATTGTGCAGATAGGCCCAACAGTATATTTTCTCCAACAAATAATCACTATTAGTAATTATTTTATTTCGATACTCGAGTAGTAAATTAGAAAGCCTTTTTGCTCGTACTGTATACACTTTTATACTTATGTATTATATTTTTGTCTTTCAGAGTAATTAATTTCTGTTTCAGCCTTTATGTAGGTATATAAACAAAATTTTCTTAGCATCTAGTTTGTCTTTACCTCCTCCTGTACTGTTTCTTGCCTGTCATCTATTGGTATGCCTAGGGTGGTGTTGTTTTGTTGCACGAACCTCGACCAATACATTTTCGACATTTTCTCAGATGTAAACGAATGCGATCCGAACCCGTGCGGAGAAAATGCTATATGTAAAGACACGATTGGTAGTTATGTGTGTTCATGTAAAGAAGACTTTACTGGAGATCCGTTTCGCGGGTGTACGGATATTGACGAATGTGTAACATTGGAAAAACCATGTGGCGCTCACGCAACTTGCGAAAACGCCGTTCCAGGCTATAATTGTGTTTGTCCTCAAGGATATCAGGGCAAACCACGTGCAGAAGTCGCCTGTGAACAAGTAATCTAAAGTCGAATAAATTTAAATGTTAACTATTTATAAGAAAAACTTTTACAGGTAGATGTAAATATTTTGTGTGAATCAAATTTTGATTGTACCAACAACGCCGAATGTGTGGAGAATCAATGTTTCTGTCAAAAGGGCTTTACCCCCAAGGGTTCAATTTGTCTAGATATCGATGAATGTGAAAATTCAACAAACCCTTGTGGCCCCTTTGCAAAGTGCCAAAATTTGCTTGGAAGTTTTCATTGCGAATGTGAAAACGGTTACGTAGGCGCTCCGCCAATGGTCGAATGCAAAGCCCCTTGTGAAGATGTTAAATGTGGCAATCATGCTTATTGTAAACCGGACGGCAACGAAGCTTATTGCATTTGCGAAGATGGATGGACTTTCGATCCCAATGATATTTCTGCGGGTTGTATTGGTAAGTAAAAATCAAAACAGACACATATGTATATTTTCTTATTTGTATTGTGTTTTTCTAATATAGATATTAACGAATGTGATAAGGCGAATGGTCCAAATGGCAGATGCGGTAATAATTCTCAATGCACCAATTTACCTGGCACATTTGCTTGCCAGTGTCAACCTGGATTCACTGGAAATCCCAATAAACAATGTTCGGATATTAATGAGTGTTCTTTGCCAAATGTTTGCGGTCTGGGAGCTGTTTGTGACAATTATCCAGGAGCATACACGTGCAGATGTCCAGAAGGAACAGTACCAGATCCGGACGCCAAGACGAAATGTAACGAAATTGTTAGTTGTCGCAGTGATCGCGATTGTCCAGGAAATGCTTTGTGCGACAAGAAAAATCGTTGTTTGTGTCCAGAACCCAATATTGGTAACAATTGTAGACGTGAGTAATTTTCCAAGTATAAATCAAAGCACTAATTTTATACTAACAAAATTTCAGATCCTTGTGAAACCATCACATGTTCACCTAACGAGGAATGTATGTTAATTAATCATCAAGCGACGTGCATCTGCACTTCAGGGTATACAAATACTTCTTCGGGATGTAATGATATCGATGAATGCGCAAAGAATCCCTGCCAATCGGGCGCAATTTGCAACAATGAACCTGGCACGTTTTCCTGTCAATGCCCTGGTGGCACTTCGGGAGATCCTTATCGAAGCGGTTGCAGTAGAATCGCACCGCTAGCACCAAGTTGTTCTAATAAAAATCCTTGTCCTGCAGGAGAACAATGCGTTTTAGACGAATTCACTGGTGAAAGCGTTTGCATTTGCATAAATGGTTATGTTCGAGATCAAACGTCAGGCCAATGCAGAGACAACGATGAATGTACAGAACTCAGAGATAAACCTGCTTGTGGTCTAAATGCCATATGCAAAAATTTACCGGGAAGTTACGATTGTCAGTGTTCGCCAGGTTTTAATGGAAATCCTTTCTTGGAATGTCTCGAATGCAACAGTCCAGCGTGTCGTTGTCAACCTCCGTACGAATTAAAAGATGGAAATTGTGTTTTAGCCAGTTGTGGCCCTGACAACACTTGTCCCAATGGAGCTGAATGTATCACAATAACTGGTGGTGTTAGTTATTGCGCATGTCCAAAAGGCTTTAAAGCTGGCGTAGACAGTACGTGCGAGGACATTAATGAATGTATGGAACAACAGCAAACTTGCGGTTATGGAGCTCAATGTATAAACAATGAAGGTTCCTTCGAATGTCATTGTCCAGAAGGTTATAGTGGAGATGCTTACAACGGACTTTGTTCTCCGGCTCAAAAGAAATGCGTTAGCGATAGAGAATGCCCCGAAAATGAGCGTTGCGTTCAACCGGGAGAGTGTGTTTGTCCTCCACCATTTTTCACAGATATAATTGACGACAATAAATGTAAAAGTCCATGTGAAAGATTTCCATGTGGTGTCAATGCTAATTGTACTATAAGTGATCCTCCAAAGTGTGCCTGCAAGCCTGGCTATGAAGGAGATCCGTATCAGGGATGTACGGACATAGATGAATGTAGAGACGAGCCTTGTGCTTATGGTGCCCACTGTTTAAATTTATTCGATGGTTACAAGTGTGTTTGTCCCAAGGGAATGACCGGAGATCCGTATAGAGCCGGTTGTATTCTAGAAACTCCAGGAACCGTTAAGAGCGAATGTCATTCGGACAAGGACTGTGTAAAAATATTGAGTTGTCAAGATGGAATTTGTATCAGTCCATGCTCTACGGTTCTATGCGGATCGAATTCAAAATGTAGAGCTGATAATCACAAAGCAGTATGTGAATGTATAGCAGGCTACGTGAAGAATGTCAAAGGAAAATGCGTATCTCGTAAGTATTATTTAATTTTTTTCCGGGCTTTATCCAATAGAAGTTTATTTTTAGCATGTAGTGATTTTATATGCGCCCCTGGCGCTCAATGCCTGCTAACCGAAAATGGGCCCACTTGTAGATGCGTAGAAGGTTTTATGGGAAACCCCTTTCCAGGAGGTTCTTGTACTACAGACCTGTGTTCTCCCACCAAACCATGTGACAATACGAAAGTATGCATCAGTGGTCGATGTAAACAACGTTGCCAAGGTATCATTTGCGGTGTTGGAGCATATTGCGACAAAACTAGTAACAAATGTGTATGCGACAATAATCTAATTGGAAATCCCGACATTATTTGTATGCCTCGTAAGTAACTCAGAACTAAAACCTATAAAATGTTAACACAAATGTATTTTAGCCAAAAATGGACCTGAATGCGATGCAAAGTGTGGCAAAAACGCTCATTGCGAATACGGCTTAATTGCAAATCAATGTGTATGCAATACTGGCACATCTGGAAACCCATACGAACATTGTTCTAAAATCAAAATTGAAGATCGTACTGGATGCTCGGCTTCTGCTTGTGGAGCAAATGCTGAATGTTCTGAAAGTTTTAGGGGCATCGAATGCACCTGTAAACGTGGCTTTACTGGCAATCCGTATATCGAATGCAAAGATTTAGATGAATGTCAAAATAATGTTTGTGGAAATGGTGCAGTTTGTATTAATACCATCGCCAGTTATGATTGCAGATGTAAAGAAGGATTTGCTGGAAATCCATTTGTTATGTGCAGTCAGGTCCAAGGTGGAATTTGCAGAGAACCTGATAATTGTCAATGCAACGATGGGCTTTTATGTCCATCAGGATTTACTTGCAAACGCGGTCAGTGCAAGAATATGTGTGATTCAGTGAGATGTGGACCAAAGGCAGCTTGCGACAACGGGCAATGTGTATGTCCTCCTGGATACTTGGGCAACCCTAAAGACCTTAAAGTAGGTTGCAGGATCCAGGGTAGGTGCTCGAGCGATACTGATTGTACAAACACGGAAATTTGTTTTCAATTGGGAAAAGGACATCGAAAATGTGTAGATGCTTGCACGAAAGCGCAATGTGGTCCAAATGCTTTGTGTGTGGCTTCTAAACATCACACCACATGTATTTGTAGTCCAGGCTATAAAGGAAATCCAGGAGATTTGTCTATTGGTTGCCAATTGGAAGAACGGGTCAATTCAAAAGAATGCTTTGAAGATAGCGATTGTAACTTCGGAACAGTTTGTGGTGTAGATGAAAATGGAAATCAACGTTGTATTAATCCATGTGAAACTGTCGCTTGTGGATCTTACGAAACGTGCACACTTGATGTGTCTGGACATCCAACCTGTGTATGTAAAAACGAATATATGTGGAATCCAGTATCGTCGTCATGTGAAAAACCTGCAGTTCCTGAATGCAAACATGACACCGATTGTCAATCGACCGAATCTTGTCGACCAGATGCTTTAGGAATTCTTAAGTGTGTTGAAATTTGCTCTCAGTTTACATGTGGCAACAATTCGGCCTGTGTCGCGGAAGCTCACAAAGGCAAATGTGAGTGCTACACCGGCTACACAGGAAATCCCAATGATCGTAACGGTTGTCAATTAGCAAAACAATCGGACATTTGTAGTTCAGACACTCATTGCCCAGAACAAGCTACCTGCAAGAGTTTCGCAGACGAAATTAATTTCAAATGTGTTCCTGCTTGTGATTTAATTCAATGCGGTCCTAATGCATTATGCGTGGTTAACAACCACGTCGCGAAATGCCAATGCCCTCCAGGCTCCTATATTGGAGACCCCAATAATTCATCTGTAGGGTGTCAGTCTGTTCCATGTGTTTACAACATTGACTGTCCCAGTAACCAATTATGTAATCGAATGACACACACTTGTTCTGACGTTTGTGATGAAAATTCCTGCGGAACAAACTCAGTTTGCATCGGCCAGGATCACAAAGCAGTATGCCAATGTCCACCTGGATACATTCCGAATCCCTTACCTGAGGTTGAATGTGCTCTCTTAGACTCTTGCAAATCAAATCCTTGCCACAATACCGCTCGATGCAAACCGTCCAGCCGAGGATACACTTGCGAGTGTCCCGAAGGCACCGTTGGAGATCCTTTCATATCCGGATGTCGACTAAAAGGTAATTGTCCCCATGGAGATAAAGATTGTCCGGAGAATACCGTTTGTTTACAAGGAAACTGCGTAAATCCGTGTACATTGAAATCCTGCGGACCGAATTCACGATGTGCAATAGTGAATAGAAAAGCGACTTGCAGTTGCCCAACAGGTTTTAAGAGTACAGAAAACGGTTGTCTTAAAACGGTCGCGGTTTGTACTGCGGATAGTGATTGCGACAGCGAAGTTTGTCACCACGGACAGTGCACACGAGTGTGCCGAAATAATGAAGATTGTTTGGATGGTGAAAGTTGTTCTGAAAATAAATGCGTAATCTCCTGCTCCGACCACAGTCAGTGTGAAAGCAATCAAGCATGTCAATCGGGTATTTGCGCTTTAGGGTGTAGGAGCAATAAAAACTGCCCTTCACATCAAGCCTGCGTTAATAATCAATGTCAAAATCCATGCGACAATAAAGATTCCTGCGGTCCGAACGCGATTTGTTCATGTATAAACCATAAGACTACTTGTCAATGTCCGAAAGGTTTCGTAGGAAACCCCACTGCCCAACAAGGATGTATTCGAGTGCCAATTTTATGCGACGAAACCCATAAGTGTCCTCTTGATTATTTATGTTTCAACGAGCAATGCACCTTCAAATGTCAGGGGAACAGTCAGTGTGCAATCGGTGAACGATGCACCAATAAAGGATGCTTAAAAGTGTGTTTCAGCGATAGCAACTGTTTGAACGGAGAAATTTGTCGAGATGAAGTATGCCAACCTGGATGTGCCCGCGACAGTGATTGCAAGCTTTCCCAAATTTGCACCAAAGGTACATGTAAGTGCGCTCCTGGATTTTTTGCCACATCAGAAGGTTGCTCCGATATCAATGAATGTTCTTCTAATCCTTGTCATCGCAGTGCCATTTGTAAAAACGACTTGGGATCTTACAAATGTGTTTGTCCTGATGGCTTAATTGGAGATCCGTACACCAGTACTGGATGCAGTGGACCTGGCCAATGCAGATCTGATAAAAATTGCCCAGATAACTTAATTTGTAAACGAGGCAAGTGCAGAGATCCCTGCGATAAATGCGGCGTAAACGCATTGTGTCAAGTGAACAATCATGTTTTGGCTTGCGCTTGTCCACCTGGACATTTAGGAAATCCATTCGATAAAACTTTGGGATGTTTTAAAGTCGAATGTATTGAAAACGATGATTGTCCCAACGATAGATTTTGCAATGCTCATTCGAACAAATGCTTGGGTAAGTGGTTAATTTAATAATTCATATTGAGGTTGATGATTACACTTTCGGATTTTCAGATCCTTGTGGATTTGTGGATTGTGGTAGAGGCTCGTGCTTATCTGAAAATCATGACGCAGTGTGTATTTGTTCAGATGGATACAGATTGGTGGATGATAAATGTGTAAATATTAATGAATGTGAAGAGAACCACCCATGTCATTCAACTGCAGAGTAAGCGACATTACTTACAATAGCAGTCTTTTTCTCTAATGTTAATTTTTGTTTATCTTGATTTCAGGTGCATAGATAGTGATGGCGATTTCTCTTGCATCTGTAAAGAAGGTTTAGTAGGCGATCCTATTACGACTGGATGCCGCAAACCTGGATACTGCCTTTCGGACGCCGATTGTCCATCAACTGCCTTTTGTGATAATGAAATTTGCAAAAGTCCTTGTGAACGACCAAATATATGCAGCGCAAGTGCTCAGTGTATCCCAGATGCACATAAAGCCACGTGTAAATGTCCAGAAAAAACTCGACAAAACACCGATGGTAGTTGTATTCCAATAGAATGTAATGACAATAACGATTGTGCAGTCCATCGAATTTGTGTAAATTCTTTATGCGATGATCCTTGCTCAGTTAATAATGCCTGCGGTCGAAATACCGATTGCACCCCAGCTAACCATCAAGCAATCTGTACTTGTCAAGCGGGTTTCACCGGAGATCCACATTTAGGGTGTATTGAAGTTCAATATTGTGCCAATAACAATCAGTGCCCCCAAGGATTAAATTGTTACAACGGAATTTGTTCTTCGTCTTGTCAAAATTCACGAGATTGCATCACTGACCAATTATGCATTCAAGGCCATTGTCAGCCAACGTGTAAGTCCAATTCGTCTTGTCCAGACTTTCAATTTTGTTTGGATAATATTTGCCAGCAAGAAATACGCTGTCGGGCGAATAACGATTGCGATTTGAATGAAAAATGTTTGTCGAATGCGATTGGACGGTCGGAATGCGTAGATGCTTGCGAAGGTGTAATATGTGGACGAAACGCCGAGTGTATATCAACCAAACACAATGCACAGTGCAAATGTAAAGTTGGCTTTAAAGGAAATCCGACCAATGAGAAAACTGGTTGTCAAAAAATCGAATGCCTTCGCAATGAAGATTGCTCTAACGATAAACTTTGTGATCAAAACATGTGCAAGATTGCTTGTCTAGTCCATAATCCATGTGGCAAAAATACTCTTTGTTCTGCAGAAGAACACAAGCAAGTATGTTATTGTCAACCAGGATATACAGGGGATAGTTTAAAAGGATGCACTTTAATCGATTTTTGTTTGGACGAGCCTTGTGGCCCTAATGCTCTATGCACAAACTCTAGAGGCTCATTTAAATGTCAGTGCCCTTCTAATCTAATTGGAGATCCTTACAATGACGGATGTAGACCCGCAGTGGAATGTATTAAGAATAGTGATTGTCCTGCAGCAGCTGCTTGCAATAAAAAGCTAAACAAATGTCAAAGCGTTTGCGATAGCAGAGTCTGTGGACCGAATACCGAATGTATCGTTGTAGATCACGAAGCCCACTGCAGCTGCAGGAATGGCTACGAAGGTAATGCAACTGATTTAAAAATCGGCTGCAAACCTAAACTTGTTACATGCAAAAGTACACACGATTGTCCTGCAAACACTTACTGTTATGGAAATGTATGCAATCCGCCTTGCAAAAACAATTTGGAATGTCAAGGTTCCGAACAATGTTTGGAGGGGCAATGTTTGAATACTTGCTTATTGGCGAAATCATGCGGCATCAATGCTTTATGTGCAATTGAGAATCATCGAAAAGTGTGCAGATGTCCGGATCGATTTACAGGCAATGAAGATGTCGAGTGTATTAGATGTAAGTATGGCACTATACAAGGTATTTCGAAACAAGGTTAGGAAAGTTAGGGTGGTGATTATACATGTAAAAATAATGCAATTTACCTAATTTTATGTTATAGCAAAAGTTAATAATAACTGAGATACAGGACGTCAAAATTGCAAAAATAAATCACATTTTCTTTAATATCTTTCGAATTGTTCCCGCTAATTTCATGAAATTTCGTATCCGAGGGTTTTTGGGATAAAAAATTCAAATTTATTAACGATTTAGTAGTATTTTTCTAGAGGGCGCCACAAGCGACGACTGAGATTCTTTCAACCCTTACAATTTTTTTATGCTACACTGTATGTCATTTTTGTATGGAAAAATATTTTGCCCTGCCTTTTTCTGTTTAAAAAAGGTATGCCTTACTGAAGTCGCTGGAATCAATGGTTTTCAAGAAAAAAGCATCTGAAGCACATAATGCATGCAAATTATCACAGTAAAAACGAAAAAGCTATTATTAAGTTTAAAAAACATTTTTTTTATTTAGAGACTATTCTGACTTTAAATTAATAGTTTTTAATCTTTGAAGTGTTATTTCTTTGTTTTCGTGGATAAAAAGTAAGACAAGTCAGAAAAGTAATTCTGAAATTTGTATACATATTAGCTTTAGATGCTTTTTTCTCGGAAACCGTTGCTTCGAACGACTTCAATAAGATATACGATTTTTAAGCAGAAAATACAGGGAAAACATTTTTTCATACTAAAAAAATATGCAGTGTAGTATAAAAAAGTTGTAGCAGTTTAAGGAGGTCTTAGTCGTCGCTTGTGACACCCTCAAAAAATACAACTAAATTGTCGATACGAAATTTCGTAAAATTAGTTGGAAGAATTCGAAGGATATTAATTAAAATGATTTATTTTTTTAACTTTGGCGTCCTGTATTTCAGTTATTGTTAACTTTTGGTATGATAAATTCAGTTAAATTGCATTATTTTTACATGTATAATCACCACCCTAATTTTCCTGACGTTGTTTCCGAACATCCTATACATATAGAATTAACTAATTATTGATAATGTTTTTTTTCAGTGCCCGCTGCCTGTTCCTCTAATAGTGATTGTTTCCAAAATTCCACTTGCAAAGACAATATTTGTATGCCTCAATGCAAATCAGACCTGGATTGTGCATTCAATGAAAAATGCCTGCAAGGCGACTGCATGCTTACTTGTCGCGTAGATAACGATTGCTTCTTGGGTCACATTTGCTTGAGAAACAAATGTATTTTCGGATGTCACGCAGATGAAGATTGTGGCAGTACCGAGTCCTGTATTAATAATAAATGTTCCAATCCTTGCATGGTCAACACTTGTGGGCCGAATGCTCAGTGTTCGGTATCAAATCATAGAGCATTGTGTTCATGTGGAAAAGATTTAGTACCAAAACCAACTGCGAATGTAGCATGCGTACGAACTCCTGCAGAACCCTGCACACAAAACTCAGACTGTTCTAGTGATAATTACATTTGCAAAGATCAGTTTTGTCGCATTATTTGTTTGGACGATTCCGGATGTTTAAATAACGAGCGTTGCGAAAATGGGATTTGTAAACCGATTTGTAGAAAAGATGACGATTGTAGAAGCGGGGAAATATGTGAAGCAAGCAAATGTGTTATGGGTTGCAGAACAAATTCTGAATGCTCTAATGATAAATCATGTATGAACAATAAATGTTCAGATCCCTGTTCATCTCCTACTGCTTGTGGCACCAATGCTAAATGTTTGGTTATTGAACACAAAAGAATATGTGAGTGTCCCGCTAGACTTGAAGGCAGTCCTCACGAAGGTTGTAAGAGGATGTTCAAATCTTGTAAATTTGGAAGTTGTGGAACTGATGAAACTTGCATAGAAGGTGTTTGCGAGCCAATTTGTAAAACGTAAGTTTTAGTCAGTTTAATTAGCTTTGATATAAAAAAATTGGTTATTTTAGGGATCAAAACTGTCTGCAAAATGAATTGTGCGTCAAGGGAGTATGTCAAACTGTTTGTAATTCAGATGGTTTTTGCAATCACAACCAGATTTGTGAGAACCGTTTGTGTATTACTGGATGCAGAAACGATTCGGTTTGTCCTCTGGATCAAACATGTATCAACAGTAAATGTCAAGGTAGTTGTTAATTTTAGACTTATACAATCCCCTTTATATCAATTAATTACTTTCAGATCCCTGTAACGGGTTTGCAAGTTGTGGGGTGTGTGCCGAATGTAAAGTGAAAAACCACTTGGCTCAATGCAATTGTCCTGTCAACTTTCTTGGAGATCCACTCATATCGTGCGTGCAAGCAGCAACTAAATGTAATGACCATTGCGAATGCGATGCCGCAGGATACTGCTCGAAAAAGTGCAAAATTGCTACTGACTGTTCATGTGGTGAAACATGTCTAAGTGGACAGTGTCGAAACGTTTGTTCTGCCAAGGTTGGTTGTGCACAAGGTCAAATTTGCTCTAATGGCGCATGCATTCCCGGATGTCGTTCCGATTCAGATTGCGTGAATTCTGAGTCTTGCAACAAAGGCAAATGCGTTAATATTTGCAAACAACCGTTCGCTTGCGGTAAAAATGCTGTTTGCAAAGTGTCAGATCACAGAAAATTATGCCTCTGCCCCGATGGTTATCAAGGAGATCCGAATAGTTTATGTTCACCATACCAGTGTAAAGAAGATGCTCAATGCGAACCAAATAAGAAATGCAATAAGCAAGGTATATGCGTTAACCCATGCTTGGAAAAGGGGGCATGTGGGGTCAATGCGCAATGCAAAATTATCGAAAGGCAAGCATTTTGTTCTTGTCCACCGGGATATATTGGCAATGCTCTAGTCGAATGTAAGCGAGGTGGTAACGGAATATGTCTGAAAAATCCCTGCGGTGAAAATACAAAATGCAAAGATTTGACTGATGGGGGTTATGAGTGTTCATGCGCTGTGAACTGTATCGGTGATGCATATAAAGGATGCGAGTGCGACAGTAAAATTGTCAATTTATGTAAAAACACGTTATGTGGAGTTGGAGCCATTTGTAAAGTTCTCAATGGAAAGCCGCAATGCGTGTGTCCGTCCAATAAGCCTTCCGGTGATCCTACAATAGAATGTGAGTTTAATACGGATCTTACAAATATTAGTAATCTGTTTAACAACTTTTTTTAGGCTCATTGGATAGGAGTGCTTTGGATTGTAGAACAGAAGGATGTGGTAAGAATGCAGAATGCATTAGAGAACTAGCATTCTTTGTTTGTCGTTGTAAGCCTGGACTTTCTGGCGATCCAGAAATAGAGTGCGGGAAGGGTAAGCCAATAACTAAAATTGGTAGTATTGAAAATTGGTTACTATACGAGCTTTGTCTAGATGTGTATACAGTACAAAAAGGCTTCTTTTTATATAAATCCTATTGATTTGGGCAAGAATAAACGTGAAATCACAGAAACCCGACTCGCAATCACGTTTCTGTGATTTTTAATAGTGATTATTCAGTTTTTAAATTAACTAAGAGATATTTGTGGTTTAGGTAATTGCGATTTGTAAATATTGTAATATTTTTGGTAAATAATGAGAACATACTCATGTGGAATGTACACTTCAGGGTTCCAATCTGTCAGTCACACACAAAAATACAGCCTCTTTCACCCAATCACATTCCACACTACAGAATCATCTTATTTTTTTTTTTTTGTATTAACATCTAGTTGTGAATGATAATCGAGTGATGCGCGTGTGAGTGCGCGCAGCGGGTATGATTAAACGTTGCATCAGATTGGGAACTATGAAAGGAGCATTCTCACATTAATTGGTAAAAATAGCATTTGTCCTACTGTATTTATTGAAGCGCTTGTAAATACTCGCAGCTTGTACGGTCGCGCTGAGATGGCCTCTTTCATTTCTCTCATCCTCTGACTGTCTTGGTCACACCCGCATGCGTTGCGTAATTGTTTTTTTATTATGAACTTTCTTTTCACGGTACCTTTATAGCTTTCTTTTCTTTTGTCTTATGACCCTGTAGCTGCCGAATGTAGCAATGACCTAGCCTGCTCCGACCAGAAAGCTTGCATCAACTTCCAGTGCGTAGACCCTTGTAGTCTAAGGGGCGCTTGCGGAGAAAACGCCCTGTGTAAAACCATTCAGCACCGCCCCAGGTGCTCATGTCCCGATTGTTATGCAGGCACTGCCAGTATCTCTTGCAGACCAGATCCCAATTGTTTGCAAACACAACCGAGACCTGCAAGTCAGGCGGTTTGTTTTGCGGATTCTGATTGCGATTCGAAACTCGCTTGTAATACAAACAACGGCAAGTGCTACGATCCTTGTCAAGAACGTGATGTTAAATGTAAAGATAACAAGAAATGCGAGGTGCACTATCATAAACCGACTTGCGTCTGTAAAAAAGGTTTTATGGTTAATGAAAAAGGAGAGATCTCCTGTGCACCGGAACGTTCAGAATGTACAGATGACAGTCAATGTCCGAATAATAAAGCATGCATAGATCAAGTTTGTCAAAATCCATGTACAGCTACCATTGAATCGCCTTGCGGTCCGGACAAAGGTTGTGATGTGCTAAATCACAAACCGACTTGTATTTGCTTGAAGAATTGTAGTCCGTCCCTTTCAATTTGTTTGAGGGACACCGGTTGTCCCAATGATCAGGCCTGTAGGGCTTTCAGATGCGAGAACCCTTGCGATACAGCAAATTGCTTAGAAAACACTTCCTGCAGAGTCGAAGACCATAAACCTATTTGCGAATCTTGTCCCCCAGGATACAAACAAGACCCCAAGTATGGATGCTTCAAAGGTAAAAATAACAAACAACCCGGTACATGGAACTTAGACATCGAAAAACGATGAATCTCGTTGCTTTCGGTCTACTTTTCGCAGTAATCAACTATTTCTCTTATGCTACGTCGTTTTCCTGCTGACGCTGTGCCTTTCATCCCAAAAATGAAAAACATTGATTGCATCCCATCGAGAATTATTATGACCATTTATATTTCATTGCTGGCTTTTCAGGTTCTTATCTGTTATTCTTCTGGTCTCTTAGGTACTCTTACGTTTACCATATTTTCTGTATTTTAACTCGACATCTAGGTTAAACCTATAGACCACTGGTTTGTCTATATGTTTAACCTGGAACGAGTATTTACCATTCATAGGACGATATTTGGTAAAATGCTCGTAGTAGATGAATGGTAGAGTACGTGGTGCATTTGTAAATATGTAAATAGTCCCTCTTCCGTATTTGGTGGTTGGTGCATTGTAATCACGCTTTTAATATTGAAATTGCAGATACCATTATTATCAATCAAATTTCATTCACTTAGATATCCAATGTCGGTCTCATTCAGACTGTGATACTCATCAAGCCTGCATAAATCGGAAATGTCAAAATCCATGTTTAGTCTCTAATCCATGCAGCAACTCGCAAGACTGCCAAGTACAAGCTCATCAACCGGTGTGCGTTAAAGGTTTGTATAACTACTTAGTTAAAATTAACAGGATACATAACAATCTTGCATTCCCAGTGTGCCAGTGTCAGGGAGATCATGATTGCATCCATTTAGGCCAACGTTGTGATGGCTGTCATTGTTACGTAGGTGCGTATACAATATTTCACATTTAATTACAAGCAACTCTATTTTCATTTACTTTGTAGAAGGAAGAAATCCCCAATGTCCCCATTGTCCACCAGGAGTGCCGTGTAATCCTCTCACACAGGCCTGTTTGAAAGGTAAGTGGTTTTCGTCATTATTTCATGAAACTATCAACGTGTTTGTACTCGTACGACATGACGAGGCAAATGCACATTATAATCACGTCAAAATTGTGTTGCTGTTTATTCGAATTGCCATAATTCCCATCCCCAAGTCCTTTCCCCTATCGTGATCATTCATCGAGCAAAGCCACAAGAACTGGATTCGCCACTGTCATCGGTACTGAGACATGGGGAAAATTCAAACAAGGTGAACCAATGGGAAAACCGCCTACTAAATATCAGCGAAATGGACATGTCTGATAAAGTTTCTCTTTCAGATCATTTTATAACTGTATATTCTTCCTAACTTCCTCATATGTATTATAAAGTTTATTGTACAAAAATAGCAACACTAGCTACTGAATCATTTGTTTTTAATCGCCTTGGCAATCTGTCAAACAGGACTGTATGTATTTATACATATATATATACAAATCTGTTTTCCATGAAAGTGAACTTTGTACTGGTTTCACTTCCTATTATATTAGTATTTGTGTAAATAGTTTCTATACAGGTTTTGGTTGGGAGCTGTGGCGCTTACCGCTTGGATCATTGCATGTCTACGGTCACTACACCACATCACATGTTCACACTCGTGGTTGTTAAATATTTAACTCACCCGTAATTGTTTACTTTTTAAAATAACAGATATGGTTACAACACCAGAAACACTAACAACCGAAACACAATCCGTGACCAATAAACAAATTACTAAAGCTAGTACTGCTACCACTCTAACATCTAAACAGGATATATTCACGGAAAGCGCACACACTACTATCGGCCAGGCATTATTCGAGACTACCGTTGGTACTGAGGAAATTATGCACGTGTATCCAGAAACTACAACTGTGGAAAAATATATTACCGTTACTCCTCAATACTCCACGCCAGGAGACATTTTCCAAACAACAACAAAAGTATCACCTGAAACCACGGTGTCACACTCTAGCATTCAAAGTATCTTAACGACTGAAACTTCTTTCAAATCTACAATTGAAGAGACGACGCCAACAAAATTCCCTCCAGCTGCTTCAGTTGAGCCGAGAGGAAATACTGAAACAGATATATTTTCAACAGGTACTAGTCAAAGTAGTGGTACGCCTCAAGAGATTACCACTCAAGCCCAAACTACAATTACGTTGGGTGGCACTGTTACTGGTACTGCTGAAACTTCCCACAAATTTTCTATAGAGTCCACATTAGAACCGAAAGTATCAACAACGTATACACCACAAGAGGTTACTACTCATGCCGAAACTACTGCCACATTTAGTGGTATTTCTACCACTGAAACTTCCCACGAATTTTCTACAGAGTCCACATTAGAACCGAAAGTGTCAACAACGTATACACCACAAGAGGTGACTACTCATGCCGAAACTACTGTCACATTTAGTGGTACTTCTGCCACTGAATCTTCGCACGAATTTTCTACAGAGTCTACATTAGAACCGAGAGTGACAACTTATACACCACAAGAGGTTACTACTCATGCCGAAACTACTGCCACATTTAGTGGTATTTCTACCACTGAGACTTCCCACGAATTTTCTACAGAGTCCACATTAGAACCGAAAGTATCAACAACGTATACACCACAAGAGGTTACTACTCATGCCGAAACTACTGCCACATTTAGTGGTATTTCTACCACTGAAACTTCCCACGAATTTTCTACAGAGTCCACATTAGAACCGAAAGTGTCAACAACGTATACACCACAAGAGGTGACTACTCATGCCGAAACTACTGTAACATTTAGTGGTACTTCTACCACTGAATCTCCACACGAATTTTCTACAGAGTCTACATTAGAACCGAGAGTGACAACTTATACACCACAAGAGGTTACTACTCATGCCGAAACTACTGCCACATTTAGTGGTATTTCTACCACTGAAACTTCCTACGAATTTTCTACAGAGTCCACATTAGAACCGAAAGTGTCAACAACGTATACACCACAAGAGGTTACCACCCAAGCCCAAACTGTTACCACTGAAACGGCTCTGCCCTCGACAAGGACCATTTACGCTAAAACTTTGCAAACTGACGGTACTCATATACCTGAAGTCATAACACATGGAAGGGATTTAGTTCGAAATGAAACCACAACAGAATCTATTGCAGACTCGGAAAGTAGGAGTACTGATGTGGATTCGGTTGTCACAACGATCTACGGACAAAGGCCTCAAATTACTACTGTAGTTGCAATAACTTCAGTTACTCAAAGTGAATCGACTGACTACGAAGCTGGTGGTACTACAACCGAATTTTCAATGACATATGAGTCAAGTGGTCCTACTACTTTAAAAAATATTGAAACTACAACTGCTTCCCTTGAAAAAACTACTACAGAAACCAGTGAAACTCCCCATACTATAGAGCCTTTGCCAGAAAGTAAGACTACAACAATTAATCTAGAAATTTTTCCTGGAGTATTTACTACATCAGGTACTCAAAGTGTATCTATTCCTAGTACGGTTTCGCAAACAACATTTTCACCTGTTCATACAACTACAGAATTAAGAAGCTCCCCAGAAATAGTTACAGTAGAACCATTATCCAGCTTTAAAACTGTATCTCCGGAACTGATTAGTACTATTCCAACTCGAGAAACGCCTTTAACAGATTTTACAAGCACGGAATATTCCTTAATAACTAAAAAAGTTGACAAAGAAGGTAAAACTGCAAGTACTATTGAGCCTTTATCACTGAGTTCAACTAAAGGCACTGTCAGCACATCATTTGAAGGAAGATATGAATTTACTTCCTCTACAGAATCAACTATTGCGAGTACAAATATTCCAACTGAAGGAAGTACTACAAGTATTTCTTCTGGATATATAACTGATAAACAAGAAACGCCACAAACGATAGGAACTTCTGGTACTACTGAAGGAACTACTTTGATATCTCTTGAACCATTTGTTACAAAATCACAAACTGCTTTCTCTAGTACAATAGAACCACTAACTGAAACTGCTGAAACTAAATCTACAGAGCCCGAAATTAGTACAAGTAGTTTTACAAAAGAATTATCTGAGCCAAGTACACAAAATAAAATTATGGAAACTTCTACGTTGTTTATGAATGAAATTACAAAAACCCCGATTACCATGGAAACTTTATCGAGTAATGCAACGACAACGACGATCTTAAAAACCACCCCTGGTACGTCAATTATTATTGATACAGAATCAAGTTCTGAAAGTACACAAACTTACCCCTCAACAAAAGTTTTAAGTTCCGAACAACCTAAATATACAACCACTCCAAGTACTGAAAGCTACTATACTTCTATATTTAGTACGATACAAGTACCAACTAAAATAGGAATTGAAAGTACATCTAAAGAAGTCGAAAGTACAACAGAACAGTTATATACAGATTCAGGAATAACGTCTTCTAGTACTATTGGTACGACATTAAGTACACAAAGCGGAACTACATTAGTTCCAAACATAATTTACACAACAGAATCTACAGCATTTTTAAGTACAGATCATGAAATTACAACAGGTACTTCAATAAAGGAAATATCTTTAACGACTGAATATAATGAAAATATCATTACTAAAGAGGCAGATACTATAGAACCTCTGAATGTCAGTTCAACGACAGTTCGCGGTACGGAAGTTCCTGCTAGTACCAAATTTGATTCTTCTATTACTTTTAGCCCCAGCTTAACTACGATGAGTGAAGTTGTTACAAATGAAGAACCAAATATTGTTTCAACTGAAGGCGTAAGTACTATAGAAGCATTGACTAAAATTCAAACTGAATCTAGACGTTTTGACACGACTACTAGTACATTAACGGAGAAATCATCTTCAGCAATAGATTTTATTACAAAACAAAGAACTGAAAAAATGGAAACTAGAACCACACAAATTTCTATAATTGATGAAGTTACTGTAGAAGGAAAAAGCACAGTTCCTTCAGAAACAACAGGTTCTACTATAGAATTAGTTAATGAAACGCAATCAACTACTGAATTTTTGGGCACAACTGAGCTCACATCAAATATTACAAAGGAAATTGCACATTCAATAACACCTTTTGTGACTGAAACAGTTACTCTTGAAATGACAACGGAAAGTACAACCACAGAAATTGTAAGTACAATAGAACCTATAACAGAAGTGTCGACTGAATCCACTAGTTTTGGAAGTACTAGTAGTATTTTACGAAAAGAATCGTTTCCACCTACATCTTACACAACTCAAATAATTTCTGAAAGGAAAACAACACAAGAACCTACATCCACTGAAAATGTTATTTCTGAGTTACACACTTCTACTTTTGTTACCGAAACTGCTGGAACTATAGAACCTTTGAGTTCAACGAGATCTACTAGTTTGGAAACCAAAAGTACTGTTTCAAGGGAAGAAAGTCAGTTTACAACTGAATTGATTACAAAAAATACTACTTCGGAATCGTCTACTGACCTATTAACAACAGAGGCGACTTCTGAAGTTACTTCTACTGAAGCAACATCATCGTTTACCAAAATTATGATGTCCACCGGTATAAGTAGGTCCTTAACAGAAGAACCAAATGTCTTCACTGATTATACAACTGTTAATAATAATGAAAGTGGAAAATATACGACAGAAACTGAAAGCCAAAGTACAGAAAAGGTTGATACCATAGAGCCATTACCCACAAAGTCAACTGAATCTCCCAAATTGGAAGCTACCGATACCGAGGTTACTATAAAGTCTATCCCTACAACATTATCTAGTAGTTCTGTGATCACGACGCAAATTAGTACAAGTGAAATTGCAACAACTACATCAGGATTTAACGAAGGAACTACTGAAATTCCAAATACAACTTCAGAAATATTAATGAAGGAAGGAGTCACTGAAAGTATTTCGACTTCCGAGGGTTCTACTAGAGGAATTTTAGGTATTACTAATACTGTAACTGGTTCAGAGTTCACCACATTATTAACGACAGAACTGGGTTCTGAACGTACTAGAATATCAACAATCGGAACCACAGAAGAAATAGAGACTAGAGTAACTGAAAATGTAACTACTGAAAAAACACAATTTAGTATGCCAGTCGAAAGTACTGTGGCAACTGAAACTCCAGTCACTCAGTCGGGTGGTACTACTATATTTGTTTATAAATCGTACACTACAGAAACACCTTTTTATAGTACGATTGGAACGGATACGTACACGGAACCTTTCAACGTTAGTACCATTAAAATTCCAGCTATAGACGCAATTAAAACCACTACAAAATATGTTAATTTAACTACGGGGACAACTCCTGTTTCTACCATGGAAACTGAAGCTGGATATACAATTCCAATTATAACTGAAACAATTGGAACGACTTATTCAGAAGTGACTCCAGGAAATATCGTAACTGGAAGTGTTACTTCAGAATTTGTTACTACAGCGTCAACTGTTGAACGTACCACTACTACTCCCGAAATGTTTTCAGTAACTTTTACAACTTCTGGTAGTACTTCTGAAGAGGCAAGTACATTTAGTACATTATTAACTACAGAAGAAGTAAACGAGATCAGTACATTAGGAAAGACAACTATTCAAATTGATAGAAATTCAGTAGTGGAACTTACTACAGAAAGTTATACAAACACATTTGCCCCAGAAGAAAGTACTACAGCTCCTGTTAAACATACAGTGATTATAAGTACTAAACAGTTTACAGATTTAACTACAGTAGGTTCCACTATGGTCACCACAGAAACGAGTATCCTACCCATTCATGAAGTAACTATTTCTTCAGTACCAACGTACGGTATAACGGTAGAACCTTACTTAACCACTCTGACTCCATTTTATGAAAATAGGACTGTAATTTCGTTGACAAACTATACGAGACAATTGACAAATCTTACTCGAGAATGCCTCGTCGATAACGAATGTCCTGATTCGGACGTATGTGTGTTTCAAAAGTGCATACACGTGTGCACAATCGGAGGTCTTTGCGGGCCTAACGCGGTGTGTGCCGCTGAGAATCACGCAGCCGTTTGCACGTGCCCGCCTCACCATTACGGAGATCCTCATCGGATGTGTTACGCAGGTATTGTTTTAAAATAACTCTCTTGTATATTTACCCATAGGGTTTTTCAGTTATCTAATGAATATACAGTTTTTTTAGAGTTTTTAACTAATTGTTGGCACTATAATTGTAAGTTTTTTTGGTAAGTTTGGTTCTCCTTATTTTAGAAAAAGGAAAAAATGGGAGCACCACTCTTGCTTGCATGATTACTTTTTGGTTGGTTAACTATCACACTTAAGTACATAATTTAATTTAAAAAAATGTAAATAGTTGAAATGTACAAATGTACCCCATTAGGTGTAATAACACTGGTCCTTGTAACTGTACTAATTTCATGTAACATTCCTCCATTAATAGAGCCGCCGATCGAAAGAGCGCCTAAACCGTGCAAATCCGATAGGGACTGTCACGAGTCTGAGGCGTGTTACATGTCCCTTTGTCAGGACCCTTGCGAATTTACCAGCGCCTGTGCTCAAGGTGCCCGTTGTCAGGCAAAATTGCACAGGCCCATCTGTACTTGTCCGATGGGCTTTGAAGGGAATCCAGCTATAAAATGTTCCAAATTGGCCACATGTAAGGATCGACATTGCCGTTTGCTCTTTTATGTCAATGATAATTGCGCCATTGAAACAGCAAGACAATGAGAACTTTTCTCAATTAAAAATCTTTCTGTTTTAAGCGAGTAAATTTGTACAAAGCGAGGCCCCGATTTAACAATAAAATTAATCAACAAAATAACGAATTAATCAGTGTTAATTAACATTGAAAATAATATAATGAAATGTAGTACAAAGTTTTGATAAAACTCAATGTAAAATATCTTTTTTCTTTTCTTAGTTTGGCTATAGTAGTATGAAATGAAGGCCTATTTTATTCTTTTAGTTTCTTTCATGTTCTTTGTATATAAGACTCTATACTTATTTATATCTTTTTCGTCCTTTTCGCACCTTCTTTTCCAATTAAGTGGGTTGCACTACAAACGAGGAGTGCCCTATTAGCGAAGCATGCATAGATAGACAATGTCAAAGACCTTGTGACGTACATAATCCATGTGCTCAACATGCTGTTTGTATTAACACCAATCACGGATGCGAGTGCAGTTGTGAAGAGGGATATCAAGGAGACGGTTTCGTCGGATGTGCTCCAGGTGATTGAGTGATGAATTTAGTACTTTTTGTTTCATAATTGCAAGTGTCTGTTTATGTTTCAGTACAAGATTATGGACCACCTGTATGCCAGTACAATGAAGATTGCCCCCCCTATAAATTGTGCGATCGATTGAATCGAAGATGCATCAATCCTTGCTTTGAAGACTCCTGCGGTGATAATGCTGAGTGCGTGCCGAAAAATCATGAAGCCAGTTGTGTATGCCTGCCAGGTTAGATATTCTGTATTATTAAAATAACAAATTCCTAAATTTATCTCTTTTTAAAGGGTATGACGGAAATCCTTATGTTGAATGTTTGGGTGTTATTGGATGCAGCCATGACGATGAATGTTCTACAAATGAAGCCTGCGTCAATCAACAATGCATTTCACCGTGTAACTGCGGTATCAACGCCATTTGTGATGTCATCTATCATAAACCACAATGCAAATGTCCACCCGGATATCAAGGAGACGCCCGTGTGTCTTGCCAGCCGCCTATAAATCCATGTGATCCCAATCCTTGTGGTAGTAATGCCCTCTGTGAATTGGACAACGGAAACCCGATATGCTTCTGTCCGAAAGGACTGACAGGCAATCCGTTTAAAAATTGCAGTAAGTACTTGCCCATTAACAATTTCTAACCGAAACTTACAAATTGCACTTTTAGTCCCTGAAGGTGACGATTGTTCACCGAATCCTTGCGGCCCGAACTCTGGGTGTCGTGTTGTAAATGGTAATGCTGTGTGTTTTTGCCTGCCCGAATACGAAGGTGCACCTCCACAAATACCATGCAAAATGCCCACCAATCCTTGTGATCCTTCACCCTGCGGCCCCAATACTCAATGTTCCATATTACCCAATGGTTTTGCCAAATGCACTTGCCTTCCTGGGTTCCTTGAAAGTCCTAATACGATTCGGGGATGCATTGAACCGAGAAACCCTTGCGAACCAAATCCTTGTGGAGTTGGTGCTTTATGTGATCCACATGGAGAACCAGTTTGTTACTGCCCTTACGGAACCAACGGAAATCCTTTTAGAAGTTGTGTAGTGGCAGTTGAAAAGCCGTTATGTAGTCCTGGTCCTTGCGGTCCTAATGCTGATTGTTACAATACAAATAATGAAGAGCAATGTTTCTGTCGATCTGGATTTATTGGTGATCCATATATCGGGTGTAGAATTATACCTCCTAGTCCGTGTATGCCAAATCCTTGCGGTCCTGGAGCCCAATGTGTAATAACCCCCGATGGCAATTCCATGTGCAGATGCCCAGAAGGAATGGGCGGTGACCCGACCGGCTCTCTAGGTTGTTTCGGTTACGAATGCGTCGTAGATGATAATTGTGGTGATCATCAAGCATGTATAGCCTACAGATGTAGAGATCCTTGTCCAGGTTCCTGCGGTATTAACGCCGATTGCCGTGTAGAAAAACACCATCCAGTTTGCACTTGTCAACATGGTTTAACTGGAAATCCTGTAATAAGATGTTTTCCTATTCCGGAAGTGCTTCCACCGCACGATCCTTGTATGCCTAATCCTTGTGGATTGAACACTATATGTCAAGTCCTTTCGGGCAGAGCAGTATGTTCTTGTCTACCCGATTTCCATGGAGATCCTCAGATAGGGTGTAGACCAGAATGTTTAATCAATTCGGATTGTCCCATTAATAAAGCTTGTCTGGATAGACATTGTAGAGATCCTTGTTCTCTACAAGGCCATCTCTGTGGCGTTAATGCCATATGCCAAGTAAGAGATCATACTGCAGCCTGCTTATGTTTGGAAGGTTTCATTGGCGATCCTTTCTTACAATGTATTCAACCGCCTACTGTTGTAATTCCGACCTATCCTAATGTTACTAAACAACCTTGTGCACCATCTCCTTGTGGTGAAATGGAATGCAACATATACGGGAGCCAAATTGCGATATGCGACCCTTGCTTGGGACCAGATTCTACATATAATCCACAATGTAGGCCTGAATGCTTAACCAACGCTGACTGTTCATTCCATCATGCGTGCTTAAAGTTCAAGTGTCTCGATCCTTGTCCGGGTTCTTGTGGTGTAAACGCCGAATGCTCTGTCGTAGCTCATACTCCAATTTGCAGTTGTCCATATGGCTTAGTAGGAGATCCATTCCAGCAATGTATACAGCCAGCGATACCTGGTAAGATCCTTATATTTTCTAAGACGTGAAAGTTTTTATGTTTTTATTTTGCTTGATTAAACAGAAATTCCTGAAGATACATGTCATTATCAAAGATGTGGAGTAAATGCTGACTGTTTAGAAAAAGACACTGGTATCATCTGCGTGTGTAAAAATGGTTTCTTCGGGGATCCATATTTAGCTTGCCGACCGGAATGCGTGATAAACCCTGATTGTGCCTTGGATAAAGCGTGTATTAACGCAAAATGTTCCAACCCCTGTACAGATGCCTGCGGCGTGGGCGCCCATTGTGACATTGTAAATCATATTCCTATTTGTTATTGTCCTCCGCAACATACCGGAGACCCCTTCGTTGCTTGTTATAAAGTTGTGATTCCTATTGAACCTCAGCTTCCTCCAGCGAATCCCTGCGACCCATCACCATGTGGTCCCTTTAGTAGATGTTTGGTATCTCATCAGGGATACGCCACTTGTTCTTGCCTTCCAAATTATCAAGGAGTCCCTCCTGCTTGTAAACCGGAATGTATCTCGACCTCAGAATGTTCCCAAACTAGAGCTTGTATTAATCAGAAATGTACAGATCCATGTCCTGGTACTTGTGGTTCGAAGGCGTTGTGCACAGTAATCAATCATAATCCCATATGCAGCTGTCCAACAGGATTCGAGGGTAATCCCTTTTTAAATTGTTATGCTATTGTGGAAGAAAAAACACCTTCTACCACTGAAGAACCCATCAATCCTTGTGTACCATCACCATGTGGTCCAAATTCTATTTGTCAAGTGAAAGAAAACAGACCTGTATGTTCTTGCGTGGCGAATTACGTCGGAAGTCCTCCTTATTGTCGTCCCGAATGCGTCATTAGTCAAGAATGTCCTCAGCACGAAGCTTGTGTTAATGAAAAATGCATTGATCCTTGCATAAGCACTTGTGGACCCAACGCTAAGTGTGATGTTGTTAATCATACTCCATTCTGCAGTTGTTTATCTGGATATGAAGGTGTGTTTATTACCCAAAGTCGTGAAATAGTTTTATTTTCCTTATAACTTTTTTAAGGGGATGCTTTTGTGGGATGTACTGAAATAATTGTGATACCAAAGAATCCTTGCAATCCATCTCCTTGTGGAGAAAACGCTCAATGTTCGGTAACTGGAGGAGCAGCCAAATGCACATGTATTCCCCCCTATATAGGAAATCCCTATTCTGGAGGATGTCGACCTGAATGTACCATGAACTCGGAATGTCCTAGCCATTTGGCCTGTTTGTCCTTGCATTGTAGAGATCCTTGCCAAGGTTTATGTGGTACTAATGCTGAGTGTAGTGTTTTCAATCACGTTCCAGTATGTACCTGCCTAAAAGGTCTCATTGGAGATCCTCAAACTGCGTGTCGGCAACCTCCAATTGAAAGTACGTTATATGAAACTCCAGTAATTAAAGCTTGTCATTACAAAAAAAACACATTTTTAGAACCCAAACCATGCGAACCTTCGCCTTGTGGCCCTAACAGTGTTTGTCGTGTCAGAAATGAACAAGCAATCTGTTCATGTCAAGTAGGATATTTCGGACAACCACCAAATTGCCGCCCAGAATGTTTGGTCAGTTCCGAGTGTAGCTCGGACAGAGCCTGTATTAATCAAAAATGCCAAGATCCGTGTCCAGGAACTTGCGGCACAAATGCTAGATGTCAAGTCAGCAACCACAACCCTATTTGCAGCTGTCCTCTTGACTTTGTCGGCGACCCCTTTATTTTATGTAGACAAAAAGGTAACTGGTCTGTTCTTTATTTACCTCCCCTTTTTAATATAGTTTCTCTATTAGAAAAACCAACCACTCCTTGTATACCCTCACCTTGCGGTGCAAACGCCGAATGTCAACCGTTGAACAATCGGGCAGTGTGCACTTGTTTACCCAGTATGTTCGGAGCGCCGCCCAATTGCCGCCCTGAGTGTACGATCGATCAAGACTGTCCGTTAACCTTGGCCTGTATTAACCAAAAATGTAGAGATCCATGCATAGGATCATGCGGTTTTAATGCTGAGTGTGGCGTTGTGAATCATCGATCCATTTGTAGCTGTCAATCTGGTTTTGAAGGTGATCCATTCTCTGGCTGTAGTCCGATACCAGGTAGGAGGAATGCGGGTTTTATTTTTGGAGATGGGATATTTTCTATGCGATTTTTAATCTTTGCATTGTGTTATCATTAAAACATAACGTTTCTAAGTAATAAATAATATATGCGTTAATAATGTATTCGAATGCGCGAATCGAAAATATTTACAGGGTACTGAAAAAATCTTGTAAAATTATGATTTGCAAAGATTAAAAATGCATTTAAACAAGTATGTATGTACATATAGTATTTATATTTATTATTTACTGTTCAGTTGATCAATCTGTTCTAGACTATTATTCGTATTTACTATTTCTCAATCTCTTGTAAAATCTATAGTGTGTTTTTTCCTAATTTCTATTCTAGTCGTCGAACAACCGCGCAACCCGTGTAACCCATCCCCATGTGGTTCAAACGCGCTTTGCAAAGAGCGCAATGGCGCAGGTTCTTGTATTTGTTTGGAAAATTATTTCGGGGACCCATATGAGGGTTGTAGACCAGAATGCGTTACGAGCAACGAATGCCCCTCGAACAAAGCATGCTTGAATATGAAATGTCGCGATCCCTGTCCAGGAACTTGCGGAATAAACGCAGAATGCTCTGTGATCAATCATAATCCCCAATGTGTATGTCCAGCAGGTTACACTGGCAATGCTCTTAGCATATGTCGAATTGAGCCTAGTAAGAACCCATCAATAACGGCTTAAACTCACGGATTACAATCGTCTTTTTAGTTATCGTTGTAGAGGAACCTCAACGTAATCCGTGCATTCCTTCCCCATGTGGTCCTTATAGTGTTTGTCAAATTGTGAACGAACGTCCAGTTTGTTCATGCGCAACAGGATATTTTGGGGCTCCGCCCTCTTGTAAACCGGAATGTGTTGTAAACTCGGAATGCACGCAAGATAAAGCTTGCAATAATAAAAAATGTACAGATCCGTGTCCAGGAACTTGTGGCTTTAATGCATTATGTCGAGTTGTGAATCACAATCCAATCTGCAGTTGCCCTCCTACATTTAATGGTGATCCATTTATTCGATGCGTACCAGAAGAGAGTAAGATTACTTTTGTTACGGCTTTTAATGCTTTATTTTATTTCTTACCCTTGACACTCGTGTTTCGCAAATCTAACTTATTAATTAAAACCAAATTAAAACCGATATTAAAACTGGAAAACCATATTATTTTTGAAATTTTTTATAACGCTTCTATTTAATATGTCCGCCTAAAAAATTATAGATAAACGCCGCCTACCTAAAAATATATCTAATGATTATATTTTGAATTATTAATAAACTAAACCTATAATCAAAAAATTAATACGCCCTAACAAAAACAAAAAAAACAACATCGCAAGAATAAAACAATTTTTAGAACGTCCTGTTGAAGTTGAAAAACAGAATCCTTGCATACCCAGTCCATGTGGAACTTTCTCCGAATGTAGAATAGAAAGTGATAGAGCCGTATGCTCCTGTTTACCCAGCTATATCGGGCAGCCGCCCAATTGTAGACCTGAATGTATTACAAACTCTGAATGTTCACCGAACAAAGCATGTATAAATCAAAAATGTCGAGACCCTTGTCCTGGTTCGTGTGGCTTAAATGCCCAATGTAGCACAGTAAATTATGTCCCAGTTTGTTACTGTTTTGAAGGATATACCGGAGATCCCTTTAGGGGATGTCAAGAATGTAAGAAAACACACTAATCCATCGGATAACCACCATTAAATAGTCAATTTTAGTTCAGCCAATTGAAGAACCCGCTCAACCATGCAACCCTTCACCTTGCGGTCCTAATGCCGATTGTAAAGAATTGCATGGCGCAGGATCTTGCACCTGTATATCAGGATATTTCGGTGATCCTTACACAGGCTGCAGACCGGAATGCGTCCAAAATTCTGAATGTCCCAAAGATAAATCTTGTATTAATAATAAATGCAAGAATCCTTGTCCTGGAATGTGCGGCTTGAACGCCGAGTGCATTGTCAACAATCATTTGCCCAATTGTAATTGTCTGCAAGGATTTACTGGGAATCCCACTCTATCTTGTCATCCAATTCCCGTCTTACGTAAGCAAAACTGAAAAACACTTCCCCTTGTAAACTTTACAAATATTTATTTCATTTAGCTCCTCCTGAAGAACCCAAGAATCCATGTTTACCATCCCCATGTGGACCTTTTAGCCAATGTAGAGTAGTTAATAAACACGCAGTGTGTTCTTGCTTAGCGAATTATGTGGGAGTTCCCCCAATGTGTAAACCTGAATGTATTATTAGTTCAGAATGCTCCCAAGACAAGGCTTGTATCAATCAAAAATGCAAAGATCCATGTCCGGGTACATGCGGCTTCAACGCTCTGTGTACTGTCATTAATCACAGTCCCATATGCAGTTGTCAGGCAGGTTTAACGGGTGATCCATTTATTAGATGTATTCAGGAAGAAAGTAAGGTTTCATGGTTATTTTTACTAAAATTACTCAGGTAACCGTGTGTTGATTCCTTTTCCATAGAGCGACCAATTGAACCTAGCAAGAATCTTTGTATACCATCGCCTTGTGGTCCGAATTCCCAGTGTCGAATATCAGGAACGCAAGCCGTATGTTCTTGTTTGCCTAATTACATTGGACGGGCACCTAATTGTCGGCCTGAATGTACAATTAATCAAGAATGTCCAGGAAATTTCGCTTGTATTAACGAAAAATGTAAAGATCCATGTCCTGGTTCATGTGGATTTAACGCTCAATGTGTGGTCACGAACCACTCGCCACATTGTCAGTGTGAGCTAGGCTTCACTGGAGATCCATTTAATGGATGCACTCCAATACCCATTGCTCCTGTAGAAGAAGAACGCAATCCTTGTAATCCGTCACCTTGTGGAGCCAATGCCGAATGTAGAGAACGCAATGGAGCTGGAAGCTGCGTTTGTATACCAGAATATTTTGGAGATCCTTATACTGGTTGCAGGCCAGAATGCATTACTAACTCTGATTGTTTACAAAATCGAGCATGCTTGAATAATAAATGCCAAGATCCTTGCCCGGGAATTTGTGGATTGAATGCTGAATGCAAGGTTTCCAATCACGTACCTTCATGTTTCTGCTTGGATGGATATACAGGAGATCCATCTGTTTCTTGTCATTTACCTATACCAAGTACGTTTTATGTCTGTACATGTAGCGGAATTTTAACAAATCTTTTTTTCCGGCCATATAGTCGCAGAACCAAAAATAGAACCATGTCAGCCATCTCCGTGCGGTCCTTACAGCGTTTGTAGAGTGGTAAACGATCATGCTGTATGTTCTTGTCAACCAAATTATATTGGTGCACCTCCTATGTGCCGACCCGAATGTATGATAAGCGCAGAATGCGCTTTAGATAAGACTTGTATTAATTTGAAATGTCAAGATCCCTGTCCGGGCACTTGTGGTATTAACGCTAGATGTCAAGTCGTTAATCACAATCCAATTTGTAGTTGCTCAGCAGGATTTACAGGAGATCCATTTGTGCGATGTATACAAGAAGAAGAACGTAAGTGTTTTTCCCCCTTGAAAGATGATTTTCGTAATAGGAATTCTTCAGGAAAACCTTTAGTACCGGCAAATCCATGCATTCCATCACCTTGTGGTCCAAACTCTAATTGTAGAGTTATTGGCTCTACTCCAGCATGTTCCTGCGTAGAAAATTTTATTGGTCGCCCTCCGAATTGCAGACCGGAGTGTACATCCAATTTAGAATGTACCTCTAATTTGGCATGTCAAAATGAAAGGTGTAAAGACCCTTGTCCTGGCTCTTGTGGAGCAAACACGGAATGTACAGTCATTTCGCATCGACCAGTCTGCTCGTGTAGAGTCAGCTTTACTGGAGATCCATTTTCTGGATGTATCATTATACCTAGTAAAATGTTTAAGATGTTTTTTAGAACAGAGTTATTGCAACTATTATTTTTAGTCGTTCAATCAGTTGAAGAAGAACAAAATCCCTGTCTTCCATCGCCTTGCGGTGCAAATGCAGAATGTCGCGAAAGAAATGGGGCAGGATCTTGCGTTTGTTTGCCAGAATATTTCGGAGATCCTTACACTGGTTGTAGGCCGGAATGTGTCACGAATACAGATTGTACCAAAGATAAGGCTTGTATAAACAATAAGTGTAAAGATCCATGTCCTGGCACATGCGGTCTAAACGCGGAATGTTCTGTGCCAAATCACGCACCTTCTTGCTCCTGTTTACCTGGATATATTGGAAATCCGTTTGTTTCATGTCATTTAACGCCACCTTGTAAGCATCAGTTGTACCCATTGCAAACCATTTGGTTAATTTTGTTTACAATTTTCAAGTAATCGAAGAAAAACGTGACCCTTGTTTGCCGTCACCCTGTGGACCCTATAGCGTTTGCAAAAATTTAAATGATCATGCAGTATGCTCTTGTCAGCCAGAATATGTTGGCGTTCCACCCTCCTGCAGACCCGAATGTGTGATAAGTTCGGAATGTGATCAAAATAAAGCTTGTATTAATCAAAAGTGTAAAGATCCGTGTCCTGGAACATGCGGTATTAACGCTAGATGTCAGGTGGTTAATCACAATCCCATTTGTAGTTGTCCGGAAAATTATGCTGGTGATCCATTTGTAAGATGTATTGTGCAACCAAGTAAGAACCTTACTTTATGTACCTAGTTTCATAACCTTAACAGAATATTTTAAAATAAAAACTAGCGATAAAGTGAAATTAAGGACAATCATAAACCTTTTTAGAAAAACCTGTTGAAATACCAAGTGGAAACCCGTGTGTTCCCTCACCATGCGGTCCTAATTCTCAATGTAGAGTTGTGGGTAATCAGGCCGCATGCTCTTGCCTTCTCAACTATATTGGACGTCCACCAAATTGTAGACCCGAATGTACTATAAACGCCGAATGCCCCGGAAATCGCGCGTGTCAACAGGAAAAATGTATTGACCCCTGCCCGGGCTCTTGCGGCTCTTTTACTACTTGTTTCGTAATAAAACACGCCCCAGTTTGTCAATGCATTTCGGGTTATAGTGGTGATCCATTCACTGGTTGCTCACTCAGTAAGAGCATAATTTTATTAACCGTAATTTTAAAAATCTACAAATTCAACTTTTAGCTCCAGTAACAGAACAGCCTAGGAACCCTTGCAATCCTTCTCCTTGCGGCGCGAACGCCATTTGCAAAGAGAGAAACGGAGCAGGTTCTTGCGCTTGTTTACCTGAGTATTTTGGCGATCCTTACACTGGTTGCAGACCCGAGTGTGTCGCCAATTCTGACTGCGATCGCAGTAGATCCTGTGTAAATAATAAATGTATTGACCCGTGTCCTGGCACTTGTGGATTGAATGCAGAATGCAGCGTTATTAATCACCACCCTTCTTGTTCCTGCATACCCGGCTATACTGGAGATCCGTTGACTGTTTGCCGTGTTATTGAACCCAGTAAGATTTTTCTAAACTTAAAAGATTTTAACACTAACGTAGAGCAGTCCCAAAACTATAATAAATTCGAAGAACATTAACGAAAAAAACTCCTCAAAATACTTAGATCATTATCTCATATAGTTTCAGTAAGATTATTTTTCCTTAGTTGTAGAAGAACCACAAAATCCTTGTGAGCCATCCCCCTGTGGTCCATACAGCGCATGTCGTGAAGTAAATGGTCATGCAGTTTGTTCTTGTAATGTCGGGTACATTGGTTCACCTCCAATGTGCCGACCGGAATGCCTAGTGAGTTCAGAATGTCCGCAGGACAAAGCGTGCATATCCCAAAAATGCGCAGACCCTTGTCCTGGCACTTGCGGCGTAAACGCTCAATGCCGCACAGTGAATCATAATCCAATTTGTAGCTGTTTAACAGGTTTCACCGGAGATCCTTTTATTCAATGCTCGAAAACCCGTAGGTCCTTTCAGAGTTTTCAAGAAATCCCGTGTAACGTATCTTTTGATTTTAGTGCCACCGCCACCTAAAACACCCGAAAATCCTTGCGTTCCGTCACCTTGCGGACCGAATTCGCAATGTAGGGTGGTTGGTGATCAGGCCGCTTGCTCTTGTTTACCAAACTTTATCGGGCGACCACCTAACTGCCGACCCGAATGCATAAACGACTCGGAATGTCCGAATCATTTAGCATGCAAAAACGAGAAATGTAAAGATCCTTGTCCCGGTTTATGCGGTTTCAATGCTCAATGTACCGTTGTAAATCACAAAGCGATATGTTCCTGTTTTCTTGGATATACCGGCGACCCTTCAACTTCTTGCAATCTACCTCCGCCACCATGTAAGATCTCTATTTATCTTTTATTATTTAGCAAATTTCTATTTAGCTGTTTTCTTTTCTAACTCTTTTTCTCTGTCTTTTTTCTTTAAATTAAAAATTTTCCATTTAAATGATAATTAATAATTAATATTTTATAGTGACCGAGAGACCACGAACACCATGTTCACCTTCACCTTGCGGACCTAACGCGGAATGTCGTGAAAAGAACGCAGCCGGTGCGTGTTTCTGCCTACCAGGATTCGAAGGCAACCCTTACGATAACGATCGCGGATGTCGTAGAGAATGTGAAGTCAATAACGATTGTAGTCCATCCCTGGCCTGTGTGTCGTTTAAATGCGTGGATCCTTGTCCGGGTACTTGTGGAACATTTGCCGAATGCCACGTGAACAACCACATTCCCACTTGTATTTGTCCACTCGGTTACGTTGGCGATCCATTTTTCCAGTGTAAAGTTGCGCCCACTGAACGACCTCCAGAACTAAACCCTTGTCAACCTACTCCTTGTGGACCGAATAGTCAATGTCGTGAAGTTAACAAACAAGCAGTTTGTTCTTGCCTACCTCAATATGTGGGATCGCCACCGAATTGTCGTCCAGAGTGTGTGGTCAATTCAGAATGTCAATTGGATAAAGCGTGCATTAATCAAAGATGCGGAGATCCTTGTCCTAACACTTGCGGATTAGGAGCTCAATGCACTACAAGAAATCATAACCCAATTTGTGCTTGTCCACCGGGATATACTGGAGATCCGTTCTTGAGGTGTTCAATTCAACCTATCGAGCCCTCAACTGAACGACCGCCATCCTGTCAACCCAGTCCATGCGGACCTAATTCTGTATGTAAAATTGTGGGAAGCTCTCCCACTTGTTCCTGTCTTCCTGACTACATCGGTGCACCTCCGAACTGCAGACCCGAATGCATTTTAAGTTCTGAATGTTCGAGTCCTCTAGCTTGCATTAATCAGAAATGCAAAGACCCGTGTCCCGGTTCCTGCGGCTCGAATACTGTATGCACTGTCTTAAATCATATTCCAATTTGCACTTGCCAAGAAGATTATACTGGAGATGCTTTTACCAATTGCTTCCCGATACCACCATCGACCAAAACACCTGATATTGATCCTTGTAATCCATCTCCTTGCGGTCCAAATGCTTTATGTGATAACGGAGTGTGCACTTGTTTGCCAGAATATATCGGAAATCCATATGAAGCTTGTAGACCTGAATGTGTGCTTAGTGAAGAATGTACTCGAGACAAAACGTGCATAAGAAATAAATGTGTGGATCCTTGTCCAGGAACTTGCGGGCAAAATGCACGATGTGACGTTATTAATCATATACCTTCATGCTCATGTCCCGATGGATATACCGGAGATCCATTCGTACATTGTAGAGTGTCAGTGGCTCCAGAATCACCAAATCCATGTAATCCGTCACCCTGCGGTCCCAATAGCCAATGTCGTGAAGTTAATGAACAAGCCGTATGTTCTTGTTTGCCAAATTATCAAGGAAGTCCTCCAAGCTGTCGCCCAGAATGCGTGGTTAGCGCTGAATGTCCGCAAAATAACGCATGCATCAATCAAAAATGTATAGATCCCTGTCCAGGCTCGTGTGGAAACCGAGCTAGGTGTCAAGTCAGAAATCACAGTCCTATTTGTAGTTGTCCTGAAGGGGAAACTGGAGATCCTTTCCAAGGTTGTAAACCAATTCCGCCGGAACCAGTTACAAGGAGACCCCCTCAACCATGCAGTCCCTCTCCTTGTGGTCCAAATGCCGTTTGTCGGCCAGTTGGAGAGAGTTATGCTTGCAGTTGTTTACCGGAGTACATAGGCAGTCCACCAAATTGTCGTCCAGAGTGTGTAATTAATACGGATTGTCCTAGTACACTTGCATGCATTAACAACAAATGCAAAGATCCATGTCCGGGGAGTTGCGGAGATAACGCTGAATGTCACGTTGTTTCTCATGCAGTCACTTGCTCATGTCGATTAGGTTTTCTGGGCGATCCTTTCGTACAATGTGTGATAAAGACTGAGACAATTAAACCTTGCGAACCTTCACCATGTGGGGCCAATGCAGAATGTCGTGAACGAAATGGAGTGGGAGCGTGTATATGCCTACAAGATTATTTAGGAAATCCTTATGAAGGTTGTAGGCCAGAATGTGTTCTCAGTTCGGATTGTCAACCGAACAAAGCTTGCATTAGGAATAAATGCGCGGATCCTTGCCCGGGTACGTGCGGTCAGAACGCTGAATGTTCTGTAATTAATCATGTACCCACTTGCACTTGTATTGCTGGATTTACTGGAGATGCTTTCAAGTCCTGCTCACTACCTATTGAAGGTAATTAGAAATTCAGTTAAAAACGAGTGATAATTAATTCCTTTTAACTCCTATAGCTGTGACAGAAGAACCCTTAAATCCATGTCAACCATCGCCATGTGGTCCCTATAGCCAATGCCGTGAAGTAAACAGCCAAGCGGTCTGCTCTTGTTTACCAGAATACCAAGGTTCGCCTCCGGCTTGTAAACCGGAATGTGTGGTCAGTTCTGAATGTCCTTCGAATCGCGCGTGCCATAAATTCAAATGTGCCAATCCTTGTGCGGGAACTTGTGGTATAGATGCCAGGTGTGAGGTCATCAATCACAACCCGATTTGTAGTTGTCCCTCTGGTTTAACCGGGGACCCCTTCTCGAGATGTTACCAATTACCGCCTTCACCTCCAACACCACCCGCTCGAACTAATCCTTGTGTGCCATCGCCTTGCGGTCCCAACTCAGAATGCCGTGACATTGGAGGACAACCTTCATGTTCTTGTAGACCCACTTATATCGGAATACCTCCAAATTGCAGACCCGAATGTGTAGTTAATACCGATTGTCCATCGCATTTGGCTTGTATCACCGAAAAATGTAAAGATCCTTGTCCAGGCTCATGCGGCTTCAATGCTGAATGTAGAGTACAAAATCATATACCAATTTGCACTTGCCGTGATGGTTTAACGGGTAATGCTTTTACGGAATGCGTGGTTCCACCCCCACCACCCAAGGAGGCAATCGATCCTTGCAATCCGTCGCCTTGTGGTCAAAATGCTTTATGTAATAATGGAATTTGTACGTGTCAGCCATTGTATCAGGGAGATCCTTATGTGGGTTGTCGACCAGAATGTACCATGAATACTGATTGTTCACCCAAGAAGACTTGTATTAATTTGAAATGTGTTGATCCGTGTCCGGGAACTTGCGGAACCCAAGCTATTTGTGACATAGTGAATCACTTGCCCATTTGCAGATGCCCCCCTGAATATGAAGGAGATCCTTTTGTTGTTTGCCGACTAAAAATTATTCGTAAGACGCACTACGTTACCCTTAAAGTCAAACTCGATTTTTATTAATTAAACTGACAAATTTTCAGAACCGGCAGTCAATCCATGTCAACCTACGCCTTGTGGTCCCAACAGCTTATGCAAGGTAAATAATGGGGTTGCAGTATGTTCATGTCAACCGGGAACTATAGGAAGTCCGCCACAATGTCGTCCCGAATGCATTGTTAGCGCTGAATGTTCTTTGACTCAAGCATGCCTCAACAATAAATGTGTGGACCCTTGTCCTGGAACTTGTGGTCTGAATGCTCTTTGTCAAGTTGTGAATCACAACCCAATTTGCAGTTGTTCTTCTGGGAATACCGGCGATCCATTCACCAGATGCTATCCAATCCCACCACCACCAGGTAATATTTCCTACCGATTAATCGTTCATATGTATATAACTATTCCTTTACAGAAATAGTAAACCCGTGTCAACCGAGTCCGTGCGGACCGAACGCGATATGTCAAGTGCGAGGCGAAAGCCCTGCTTGTTCATGCGTGGAGGGTTACGTCGGTGCGCCTCCGTCTTGTCGTCCGGAATGCACCATCAATCCGGAGTGTCCGAGTGCGCGCGCGTGTATTAATCAAAAGTGCCGTGATCCATGCCCGGGCAGTTGCGGTACAAACGCGTTGTGCACAGTGGTGAATCATAACCCGATTTGTTCGTGTAGTTCTGGCTTTACGGGTGATCCATTTAGGGGCTGCGTACCAACACCACGTAAGTTTGTCTTTAGGGTATTTTTATTAAGGTGCAGGTATAACAAAAGCGGCGGCAATTGTTCAAGTAGGGTGGGAATACAAGAATACCATTATTAGTTTTTTCATTGTTTCAACAAGTTGAAAGAACTTAGAAACTGGAAAAAGTGAAAAAATTAATGTCCTTTTTAGTAAGGGAATTCTGGTATTATGCCATTACCGGCCAGCTTCCTATTTGGAAGACATTAAATTATCGATTTTTTTTGGAAATGCGAAATATCAGAAATTATTTGAAGTACATTAGTCGCAAAAATTAAAGGATATGAAAAAAATCTTAAATTTTTAGATGAAATAAATGAATCAAGTTGAAGCTCGGGAGTCCGGAGTGCTTTAGTGTCATCATTATAAATGTGTTTTTTGAAAAAATTTCAATACAGGACACTTCTTTTTCACTCTTAGAAGCGCACTAAGTGAGGAAAATCGAATTTTCTAAAAAAAAGCTTTTTCCAGAAAATTCACTTCACAAAATGGGTTTTACACTATTTTTTCGCGTTTTTTAATTATTTTAATAATTTTTCCAATACTTGAATGTCTTACGGGACCATGGAGTGAAGAGAGGGCTGAGTGGAGTAACTAAATGTGGTTTTAATGTATTTTTGGTAATTCTTTTAAAATGTCATTCTAGAATACAATGGAATACTAGAGGAAACTTGATTAAAATCACGCTTTAATTACCCCCTCCAGCATCTCTCTTCACTCTACGGTCCCGTAAGACACTTAAGTATTGGAAAAATTATTGAAATGATTAAAAATGTGAAAAAATAGTGTAAAAACCATTTTGCGAATTGAATTTTCCGGAAAAATTTTTTTGGGAAATTCTAATTTTCCTCACCTAGATCACTTCTAAGATTGATAAGGAAGTATCCTATATTGGAATTATAAAAAACACATTTATAACGATGGCACTAAAGTGCTCCGAAGCCAACCTGGGAATTTCTAGTTTTGAGCCTTTAAGTTTAAAAAATGTTATTAACAGTTTTTCAAGAATCATAAGAAAACCATTGGAAGAAATTTTTTCTTGCATTTCAAGAAGTCCATGGACTTCAATAAATTTTTTCAATGATTTCAATAAAAGGCTCTTATAGGGAATTTTTAATTTTCTTTAATTTGAGTGGTTTATGAACTTCGTACGGTGACTCTTCTCTGAGTTATCGCCGTTCAAGACAAAAAATTCAGTTTTGATTTTGGTAATAAATTACTTGGGAAATAATAGTCACATAGAAAATTCAAGTAGAGTTTTTAAAATTTTAGAGTACTTATTCTTTACAAGTCGCAATTATTAATTTATTGATATAAAGTTTTTTTTTACAGGCGGTCGTAAAACGTTATTTTACACATCGTAAAGAGAATCATACAAAGCCACTTTGATAGGATTGTTTTGACATTTATCAGTGTCGATAAAAATATAAACAATATTTTAATAATTACTATTCCTAATACAAAAATTTATAATTGTCTAAGAAACTTTATTTTACGATATGTTTTTGTATTTTCTCTTTTGAAATTTATAAAAACATATTTCACTGACTTCGGAGAAAAACGACATAAATCAATAGGAAATTCATTTGACTTATGTCGTTTTTATCCGAAGTCAGTGATTTATTTATTTAGTTGGAATTTTGCGTCAGTTGTTAAAATTGATTATCAAATAGCGAAGACCGGTAAGACGTAATAGGGTTATAAAATTTCTTATAACCATGTGCAAACATGAGGAAAATGCGATTGGTTATAGAAAAGAATTAGGGCTTGATTGTCTTAAAATTAAAATAATATTATCAAAGTGATTGTACATACGTGGTATACATACGTATAAAATACGCATACGGATTTGAATACGAATAAACAAACGTAAGGGATAACTTTTGACAGTCTTTGATTTGTAGAGTAACATTTTATAATTGCTTGTAGAAAAAATATTGTATGCAATACGTGAGTAAAGATGTTTTATGGCATTCGCTTGAAGTTGTTTTGCGCCAAAACATCCCTTTGCACACTTATTACATAAATAACTATTTCGGTCCGAAAATGTTGATTGAAAAACAGGTGAACAATTACATATTTACGGATATTCGCTTAACTTGATATATCTTCACAAATAATGAATAGATTAAGGGTATTGACTAAGTTTTTAAGCTCAGAGTATCCCAAAGATACTCTGAAAATTTCAAAGTGCTCAGATTTTATTTTCATAGTGCTTGGAATAATTGAATTTCTCATCTTTGCTAAAAATCAATTTAAAAATGGACTTTTATTTTTGTTCAGTTTTTGAGGATAAAAATGATTTTGTCTCAAAATTTTCCTCAATAAGTAACATTTTTTAGGAAAAAAATAGATATTACTAAAAAAATAACATTTTCAACCTCAAAAACTAAATAAAAATGAAAATTCATCCTCAAATTGATTTTTACCAAAGATGAGAAATTCAATCATTTAAAAGCACTAGGAAAACTAAATCGTAGCGCTTTGAAATTTTCAGAATTTCTCTGGGATACTCTGGGGTTAAAACCGTAATCAATACCCTTAGTTTATCCATTATTTGTTAAGTTATATTAAGTTAAGCAAATATTTGTAAATGTGTAATTTTTCACCTCTTACAAACATTTTAGGACTGAAAATTTTTTTTTTGTCAAAAACCAATAATTGTGACTTGTAAAGAATACTCTGAACTTTTAAAAAATCCATTTTGGATTTTCTGTGCGACTAATATTTCCCAAGTAATTTATTATCAAAATCAAAACTGACTTTTTTGCTTTGAACGGCGACAATTCAGCGAAGAGTCACCGTACGAAGTTCATAAACCACTCAAATTAAAGAAAATTAAAAATTCCCTATAAGAGCCTTTTATTGAAATCATTGAAAAAATTTATTGAAGTCCATGGACTTCTTGAAAGGCAAGAAAAAATTTGGAAACCATCTTTTTCAATATTTTTGTAGTGATTATTGAAAACCTGCTAGTAATAAAAATTGTTGAACTGAAGATGTGAAAACTAGAAACATGGAGCTTCAATTTATTTCTTTTAATGTGCCCTACGATTATTTTTCACAAAGTCCTTTAAAATTAGTCTAAAAATTTAAGATTGTTTTCAATCTTTTAATTTTTGTGACTAATTTATATGTATATGACATTGGAGTATAAAAAAATAATTTGGGCGTTAAAGGGTTAAAATATAGGGCATTTGAATTGAATTTGGAGACTATACCAACAACTTTTTTTTATAAATTTAAATGTGCAATTTTGGGATTTTTCAAAGAATACAGTAAAAAGTTGGGCTGAAGAAATAACAAATGACCCCTTCTTTCGATCACGCTAATTTGTCAAACGATGTAGCAAATAACCTGTACAATTAAATTTGCTTCATTTTTATTCCAAAATAGAAGATTTGAGGATGAAATTCTAAAATAAGTCCTAAAAAAACCCTACTTGACATTTAAACAAGGTCGCTTTGCATGCAACTGAAGAGAAAACATTTAAAACAATGAAGATCTTTAAGATTTAATTTTAAAATTTTGTGATTTATTCATAAACTTACACTTTAAATGTTTTCTTCTTTAAATTTTTTGGTGCTAGCTTTGCTAGTTATGCTGTATATACTAATGCTTCTTCGCCAAGGGGATAGACAACAAAGGTAAGAAAGAATCCCCCAACGATAACAACGAGCTTCAGCGAAATCGACTCCTCCAATACAAATTAAAACCACCCCGCATAATCAATCCCCCGAGATCCCCAAAACGCAATCGCTATTCGTTATCCCTGTTAGCATGAAAAATGAAACATATAACCCCAAGCTTTTAAGTTGAAAATGGTTCACGAGCGTTCACACAAAACAATAAAACACTTTCCCCATCCTTGTGCGGCGCTTACATTAAAAATAATTAATATAATATGAACCCCCTGCCCCTTAAAATATAGCTTTATCCAACCCCTGCAAAACATATATGTAACGCAAAAGGCATAATAATGTGACGAGGCTACTATTATTGATGCAGGTTTGCTTCTTGTGCAAAAGGTTCTATAAATGATGAAAGGTATAAAGGTATTGAAATGTATTGATTATAGTGCGCCAGCCTGAACCCGAGATTTTGACTCCTTGTCAGCCATCCCCATGTGGCATGAACGCCATTTGCAAGGAAAGAAATGGTGCTGGCGCGTGCCAATGTCTACCCGAGTACGTGGGAAATCCTTACGAAAATTGCCGACCAGAATGTATTCATAATTCCGATTGTTCATCAAATAAAGCTTGTGTTCGCAATAAGTGCATAGATCCTTGTCCCGGAATATGTGGCTCCAATGCGGAATGTCAAGTAATTAATCACACTCCCTCTTGTTCTTGTTTAATAGGTTTTAGTGGTGATCCCTACATACATTGTTCCTTACCACAACAACGTGAGCAAATTTTAATTATTTTTGACACCTAAATAGACAACAACATTTTTTTAGCTACAATTATTGAAAATGAAGATCCCTGTAGTCCATCACCATGCGGTCCAAATAGTCAATGTAAAATTGTCAACTTACAAGCCGTATGTTCTTGTTTGCCGACTTATATAGGAAGCCCTCCAAGTTGCAGACCAGAATGCGTGGTCTCTTCAGAATGTGCTCTAAATAGTGCTTGCATAAATGGCAGATGTGTTGACCCTTGTCCAGGGACTTGTGGTCTACAAACACGATGTAACGTAGTTAATCATAGTCCCATTTGTAGTTGTCGCGCTGGATTTACTGGTGACCCTTTCACGAGATGTTTCCCAATGCCACGTAAGATAGTATATTCTTTGCTAACTAAGCAAATATCACTATAAAATTTTTAGCTACGATCGTAGAATCCGTTCAAGAACAAGAAATTAATCCCTGTTTACCATCACCTTGCGGTCCATTTTCTCAATGCAGACCAGCAGGTCTAACACCATCGTGCTCTTGTTTACCGCAATATATTGGGAATCCTCCTAATTGCCGTCCAGAATGTACAATTAATCAAGATTGTCCCAATCTTTTAGCATGCATTCGGGAAAAGTGCCAGGATCCATGTTCAGGGTCATGTGGAATTAATGCTGAATGCCAAGTTTTTAATCACAATGCAATCTGTAGTTGTCCTTCTAACTATATCGGAGATCCTTTTGTTGGTTGTCAAATGAAGCCTCCAGAAAAAGATTCTGTTCTTTCAGAAGATCCTTGTGATCCATCTCCTTGCGGTGCTAATGCCAAATGTTCAAATGGTATTTGTGCGTGTTTGCCAGAATATCAAGGAGACCCTTATAGAGGTTGCAGACCCGAATGCACTTTAAATAACGATTGTCCGAGAAATAGGGCTTGTATTCGAATGAAATGTGTCGATCCCTGTCCAGGAACATGTGGAGATGGAGCAATATGTCAAGTTATTAATCATATTCCTATTTGTAGTTGTCCTAATGGATTTACGGGCAATGCTTTTATTGGTTGTCGTTTGGCGGAATGTAAGAAATATGGTGCGTTTTTTAACATATTGGTGTAACTTATGTTTTTTAGTGCCCCTCAAAGTAAATCCTTGCAATCCATCACCTTGCGGTCCAAATAGTCAGTGTAGAGAAATAAATGGACAAGCAGTATGTTCCTGTATACAAGGTTATATAGGTTCTCCCCCAATTTGTAGACCTGAATGCACAATCAGTTCAGAATGTTCCCTAACTCAGTCTTGTGTAAACCAAAAATGTATTGATCCTTGTCCAGGAACTTGTGGACTTAACGCGAAATGCCAAGTTGTCAACCATAATCCAATTTGTAGTTGTCCCAATAATCAGATTGGAGATCCATTTATAAGGTGCACCCCGAAACGTAAGGTTCAAGCAATGAAAATCTTAAATATTTTCCAGACATTACAATTTTAGCACTGGAGGAGCCAGTAGTTGTTCTATCAAATCCATGCAATCCATCCCCATGCGGTCCAAACGCTCAATGTCGCGTAATCAATCAATCACCATCCTGCTCTTGCTTACCGGACTTTACAGGCATACCTCCAAATTGTCGACCTGAATGCGTTACCAATAGTGAATGTGCAACTAATATGGCATGCATAAACCGCAAATGCAAAGATCCTTGTCCAGGTGCATGTGGTTTGAATGCTGAATGTAAAGTCGTTAGTCATACACCCAACTGTATTTGTTCAAACGGTTACGTGGGTGATCCATTCAGTCAGTGTTCCATAAGAGTTCAAGAAATTGTGACCCCATGCGAACCATCTCCTTGTGGCTCAAATGCAATTTGCAAAGAACGCAATCGAGCAGGTTCTTGTGTTTGCTTACCAGAATACTTTGGCAATCCTTATGAAGGTTGTAGACCTGAATGTACAGTAAATTCGGATTGCCCACAAAATAGAGCTTGCTTGAGGAATAAATGTGTGGATCCTTGTCCGGGGACATGCGGTCAAAATGCTCAATGTCAAGTTTTTAATCATATTCCTTCTTGTACTTGTATTTCTGGTTATAATGGGGATCCGTTCAAGCATTGTCAAATTATGATTGAATGTAAGACTTTTTCCATTTAACATTATAATGAGACTTACCATTTCAACAATTTTAGCTATAATTAATACAACTGCATCTAATCCTTGCCAGCCGAGCCCATGTGGACCAAATAGTCAATGTCGAGATGTTAACGCTCAAGCAGTTTGCTCTTGTTTACCATCTTATATTGGTAGTCCACCAGGTTGCAGACCTGAGTGTGTAATGAGCACTGAATGTCCGTTAAACAAAGCTTGTATATCTCAAAAATGTTCAGATCCTTGCCCGGGTACTTGTGGATTTAATGCCAACTGTCAGGTGATTAATCATAGTCCAATTTGTACCTGTCAATCTGGAAATACTGGTAATCCATTTACCAGATGTAATCCAATTTCACGTAAGACACTTCATCCTTTAGAAGACGTTTGAAGCTTATTAATTAAACATTACAGCTTCACAGCAAGAACCTTTTATACCACTTGTTCAAGATCCTTGCCTTCCTTCACCATGTGGACTAAATTCTATTTGTAGAAATATTAACGGCAATCCATCATGCTTTTGTCTACCCAATTACATAGGCTCTCCACCCAATTGTAGACCGGAATGCCTTCTAAATGCAGAATGCCAAAGCAATTTAGCATGTATTCAAGAGAAATGCAGAGATCCGTGCCCAGGCTCCTGCGGAAGTGGAGCCGAATGTGCTGTAATCAATCACACTCCAATCTGCTCGTGCCCAACAGGTTTCACGGGAGATCCGTTCAGTTTTTGCATCGTAAAACCTCCTCCAGCAGTTGAGGAACCAATTGCTAATGATCCATGCAATCCGTCACCTTGTGGTTCAAATGCTCAATGCAACAATGGAATTTGCAGTTGTTTGAATGAATATCATGGGGATCCTTATCGTGGTTGTAGGCCAGAGTGCTTACTGAATAGTGATTGTTCAAGAAATCAAGCGTGTTTAAGAAATAAATGTGTAGATCCTTGTTCAGGAACATGCGGATTTAATGCTATATGCGTCGTCATAAATCATATCCCTATGTGTTCATGCAAAATAAGTTATACTGGTAATGCTTTTGTTATGTGCAATCCTATTCCAGGTAATATTCTTGACCCATGTAAGCAAATAATTTTGAAATTGAGTACTTTTAGCCGAGGTTCCTAAGAATCCTTGTAGTCCCTCTCCGTGTGGGCCAAATAGTCAATGTAGAGAAATTAATGGTCAGGCAGTTTGCTCTTGTGTGCCTGGTTACTTGGGCTCTCCACCCACTTGCAGACCTGAATGCGCAACTTCAGCGGAATGTTCTTTAAGTTTGGCTTGTGTCAATCAAAAATGTATTGATCCTTGTCCAGGAACTTGTGGAATCAATGCTAAATGTCAAGTGATCAACCACAATCCGATTTGTACTTGTCCAACTCAGAATACCGGAGACCCATTTATTAGATGCTATCCAATTCGTGAGCTTCCGATTCTTATACTTTTTTCGTCAATTAATAAGAAATCTTATTGCAGCTGAAGATCCTCCACAAATAATTCCAGTTAATCCCTGTCAGCCTTCACCCTGTGGCCCAAACGCGGAATGTAGACTAAACGGTAATTCTCCATCTTGCTCATGTTTGGCAGATTTCACAGGAACTCCACCCAATTGTCGTCCAGAATGCGTCAGTAATAGCGAATGCCCAATTAATTTAGCATGCATAAACCAAAAATGTAAAGATCCTTGTCCTGGAGTTTGTGGAGAAAATGCTGAATGTCGCGTAGTGAGTCATACACCAAATTGCGTATGTTTACCTACGCATTTTGGAGATCCCTTTGTTCGATGCAATATTCAAACGACTCAAGAAACGCTCAATCCTTGTAATCCATCGCCTTGTGGACCTAATGCCGAATGTAAAGAAAGAAATGGAGCAGGTTCCTGTATTTGCTTCCCAGATTATTTAGGAAATCCGTATGAAGGATGTAGACCACAATGTTCCGTAAACTCTGATTGTGCATCTAATAAAGCTTGCATCAGAAATAAATGTCAAGATCCTTGTCCAGGCACTTGTGGTCTGAACGCTTTGTGTCAAGTAATCAACCATCTTCCCAGTTGTAATTGCAAACCTGGATATAACGGAGACCCATTTACATTTTGTAAGGTTATTCCTATTGAACGTAAGCTTTGTATGCCACCTAAAATCTATAATTTAAATATTAAATTAATTTTAGCTATAGTGGAAGATAGTTCACCATCCGATCCATGTCAAATCACACCTTGCGGAGCCAATAGCCAATGTCGCGTCATTAATAGTCAAGCGGTCTGTTCTTGTTTGCCCAATTATTTCGGTCGTCCCCCTAATTGTCGTCCAGAATGTACAGTAAATGATGAATGCCCGCAAAATCGAGCTTGTATCAATCTAAAATGCTCAGATCCATGCACAGGCACTTGCGGGCTAAATACCGTTTGCACTGTTATTCATCACAGCCCAATTTGTAGTTGTAAAAATCACTTTACTGGAGATCCATTTGTTAAATGCTATGCAATTCCACGTAAGACAATCCGCAAAATTGAAATGTATATTAGTTTATATGGAAATATGATTCTTCTAGCTCCTCCCCAAGAAATTATACCGCAAATAGCTGCAGATCCATGTATACCATCACCTTGCGGCCCAAACAGTCAATGCAGACGAATAAATGGATCACCGTCTTGTACCTGTTTACCGAACTATTTCGGCAATATTCCTAATTGCAGACCTGAATGTACGATAAACTCAGATTGTGGTAGGAATTTGGCATGTATTAATCAAAAATGCCGAGATCCTTGTGCTGGATCCTGTGGAGTGAATGCTCTTTGCACAGTGGTCAACCACATTCCAATTTGCTCATGTTCCCAAGGCTTCATCGGTGATCCATTTAGTTTTTGCAATCCAAAACCTCCAGAAGTGGTTGTGGTGCAAGAAGTCGATTCATGCAATCCAAATCCTTGTGGAGCAAATGCTCAGTGCAACAATGGAATTTGCAAATGTCTTCCTGAATATCAAGGAGATCCGTATAGAGAATGTAGACCTGAATGCGTACTTCCCAATGATTGTGCCAACGATAAGACATGCATAAGAAACAAATGTAAAGATCCTTGTCCAGGAACTTGTGGACAAAATGCTGAATGTACCGTTATTAATCACATTCCAATTTGCTCATGTTTGTCGGGATTTTCTGGCAATGCTTTCTTAATTTGTTCTCCAATTCCAGGTAAAAATTCACTAGATATACCTAATAGCACCTCATTCGAACTACTTTTTTATTATTATAGCGGAAGTACCTAAAAATCCTTGTAATCCTACTCCTTGTGGCCCTAATAGTCAATGCAAAGAATTTAATGGCCAAGCAGTGTGTTCTTGTATAAGCAATTTTATTGGAACTCCTCCAAATTGTCGACCCGAATGTGTTACCAACCAAGAATGTCTTTTGACTCAATCATGTGCCAATCAAAAATGTATTGATTCATGTGTAGGCACTTGTGGTATTGCTGCCAGATGTCAGGTAGTTAATCATAGCCCTATTTGTTCATGCCCAGAAAGATACACTGGAAATCCATTTATACGATGTATTCAAATGCAAGGTAGCAAATCTTAATACCTTAAAAGCCACAAATAAATCTATTAATTTTTTTAGAAGAACCGATAATTTCATCTTCAATGAACCCTTGTCAGCCGTCACCGTGTGGTCCAAATGCTATTTGCAAGGCGACAGGAGACTCACCATCATGTTCTTGTCTAACAGGTTTTGTAGGCTCTCCTCCAAATTGCCGTCCCGAATGTGTTTCGAATTCAGAATGTAGCTTCCATTTAGCCTGCATTAACAATAAATGTAAAGATCCTTGTCCGGGAACATGTGGCTTGCAAGCAGACTGTAAAGTCATTAGTCATACTCCTAATTGCGTTTGTCTTGAAGGATTTACAGGCAATCCTTTCTTCGAATGTTCCAAACACCCTGGTGAGTGTCTAAAGGAGTAGTTTTCCGCTTGAAATGTTATCAATTATGTTAATATTTATAGAAATTTCCCAAGAAGCCCTAAGACCCTGTTCACCATCCCCATGTGGCTCTAACGCTGAATGTCGAGAAAAAAATGGAGCTGGGTCCTGTTCTTGTCTCCCTGATTATGTAGGAAATCCATATGAAGGTTGCAGGCCCGAATGCGTATTGAATTCCGATTGTCCCTATAATAAAGCTTGCGTAAGGGATAAATGTCAAGATCCTTGTCCGGGAACTTGTGGCGAAAATGCCGATTGTCAAGTGGTAAACCATTTGCCAATGTGTACTTGCAGATCTGGCTATAACGGTGATCCATTTTTACGTTGCAATATTGCCCCAGAACGTAAGATATATCCAAAGATCACAGACACAATATTTTTTACTTCTTTTAGCGGCGTATGAAGAAATTCCACCACAAAATTCATGCAATTTTCAATCACCTTGCGGACCAAATTCTCAATGCAAAGAAGTCAACTCACAACCAGTTTGTTCGTGCTTACCCAACTATATAGGTAGTCCGCCAGGTTGTCGACCGGAATGCACCGTTAGTTCAGAATGTCAGCTAAACAAAGCCTGCGTCAATCAAAAATGTCTAGATCCTTGTCCTGGAACTTGCGGTCTGAACGCAAAATGTCATGTTATCAATCACAGTCCAATTTGCAGTTGTCATGATCGATTCACCGGAGATCCATTTACAAGATGTTTCTCTATTTTGCCAACCATGCCAACTGTGGTTCAACAAGAACCTATTGATCCATGTGTCCCTTCACCATGCGGACCCAATAGTGAATGTCGAAACATTAACGGAGTTCAATCATGTAGATGCTTAAAAGATTTTATTGGTACTCCTCCACACTGTCGACCAGAATGCATAATTAACCCAGAATGTCCCAGTAATTTGGCTTGTATAAGACAGAAATGTAACGATCCTTGCGTAGGTGCTTGCGCTACGAATGCTAAATGTTCTGTGATTAATCATACTCCAATTTGTACTTGCCCAGAAGGCTACACAGGAAATCCATTTAATTATTGTAATGTAAAACCTCAAGAAATCGAACCTGTTATAGTGAAAAATCCCTGCAATCCGTCACCTTGCGGAGCCAATTCTCTTTGTGACAATGGAATTTGTACTTGCTTGCCTGACTTTTTTGGAGATCCTTACCGAGGTTGTAGACCTGAGTGTGTATTGAACAACGATTGCAACAAAGACAAGACATGTATGAAACAAAAATGTAAAGACCCGTGTCCTGGAACTTGCGGCCAAAATGCTGAATGTAATGTTATTAATCATATTCCCATGTGTTCTTGTATACCAGGATTTACAGGAAACGCCTTTATTTTGTGTAATCGTATTGAAAGTGAGTGCATGAGTATTAATTGAAATATGACAATAATATATTTGATATTTTAGAGCCCTTAATCCAAAATCCGTGCAATCCTTCTCCCTGCGGTCCGAATAGTCAATGTCGAGAAGTTAATAGACAGGCCGTATGTTCTTGTATCCCTGGATTTATAGGTAGCCCTCCCACCTGTCGTCCAGAATGTGTTTCCAGTTCAGAATGTCCGTTGAGCCAAGCTTGCATAAATCAAAAATGTATTAATCCTTGTCCTGGAACGTGCGGTGTTAGCGCAATTTGTCAAGTAGTGAATCACAATCCTATTTGTAGTTGTCCGTCAGGTTTATCTGGAGATCCATTTTTACGTTGCATTGTAATTCGTAAGTATAAATTTTCCCTGAAAATCTCCGTTCTGACCTTGTATTTCATATTTTACTGGTTATTTTAGAGCAAGAACCCGTTGAAGTGAAACCAAGTAATCCATGTCAACCATCGCCTTGTGGTCCCAATTCGCAATGTAGACCAATCGGTTTAACTCCATCATGTTCTTGTTTATCTGAATTCACAGGCACACCTCCAAACTGTCGGCCAGAATGCGTTAGTAATAGTGAATGTCCCGCTCAATTAGCCTGTATAAATCAGAAATGTAAAAATCCATGTCCAGGCGTTTGCGGCCAAAACGCTGAATGTAAAGTGATCAGTCATACGCCAAACTGTCTGTGTCCCTTCGAATACACGGGTGATCCATTTAGGTCTTGTCATTTGTCATCTCCAATACCCATTGAGTTTGTTAATCCATGCAATCCATCTCCTTGTGGAGCAAACGCAGAATGCAAAGAGAAGAACGGTGTCGGTGCTTGTGTTTGTTTACCAGAATATATAGGAAATCCTTATGAAGGTTGCCGACCCGAATGTGCAATCAATACAGATTGCCCAGCTAATAAAGCTTGTATACATAATAAATGCAAAGATCCTTGTCCAGGAACATGTGGTCCAAATGCTTATTGTCAAGTAGTCAACCATTTACCGTTATGTACTTGTCAGTCAGGTTACACAGGAGATCCGTTCAAATTCTGCAATGTTATTCCAATTCAAGAATGTAAGTTTCTAATAATCTCTCACAGAGTAAAGCAGTTAATTACTTTTTAAACAGCTGCTGTGAATGAAGAGGTTAATCCATGCCAACCTAGTCCTTGCGGTCCCAACAGTCAATGTCGCGAAATTAATGGGCAATCGGTTTGCTCCTGTTTACCTGAATATGAGGGAACGCCTCCAGGATGTAGACCCCAATGCATCTTGAGTATCGAATGTTCTTCACAAGAAGCATGTATAAATCAAAAATGCAAAAATCCCTGTATAGGAACTTGCGGACTGAATGCTAATTGTCAAGTTATTAATCATAGTCCTATTTGTACTTGCAAACCTGGAAATACTGGAGATCCTTTTACCAAATGTTATATACTACCTCGTAAGAACGAAATTAAAGGTATAAATTTCATTACTTAACTGCAAATTTCAGCGCCTCCATCAGTTACCCCCTCAGTAATCTCTAATCCTTGTGTACCGTCTCCTTGTGGCCCTAATAGTGAATGTAGAGATATTGGGGGTGCGCCCTCGTGTAGTTGCAGAGCCACATTTATCGGTACCCCTCCTTATTGCAAACCTGAATGTGTTATCAATGCCGAGTGTCCCAGTAATTTGGCGTGTATAAGAACCAAATGTCATGATCCTTGCCCAGGTTCCTGTGGTCTAAATGCCGAGTGTTCAGTGATAGATCACGTGCCTATTTGCTCGTGTTTCCAAGGATATACTGGAGATCCCTTCAATAATTGCTTCCCTAAACAACCAGGTATTAGTTTGTATTTTTTCTAGTTTGTATGTATACATTTTCTTACGTATTCATATTCTCGTAGTAGTTGCAGAGGAAAATGATCCATGTAATCCCTCTCCTTGTGGGTCTAACGCATATTGTGAAAACGGAATCTGTACATGTCTGCCTGAATACCAAGGAGACCCTTTTCGGGGTTGCAGACCTGAATGCATAATTAGTATTGATTGCCCAAGAAATAGGGCTTGTATAAAGAACAAATGTTCTGATCCATGTCCTGGAACATGCGGTCAAAACGCACAATGCTCTGTTTTTGAGCACATTCCTATGTGCTCCTGTTTGCCGAGTTTTACTGGAAATGCTTTTGTTTTATGCACAGAGATTCAAAGTAAATATAATAAATTGTCTCGTAAAACTTAAAAAAAAATATTTCCTTCTAGTATCTCCACCCATTAATCCATGCCAGCCATCTCCATGTGGCCCCAACAGTCAATGCAAAGAAATCAATCAACAACCAGTTTGCTCTTGTTTGCCAAGTTATATTGGGAGTCCTCCCACTTGTCGACCGGAATGCGTTTCTAGTTCAGATTGTCTTTTAAATCAAGCATGTTTGAATCAGAAATGTATTGATCCGTGTCCGGGAACTTGCGGACTTTACGCAAAATGTCAGGTGGTTAATCATAATCCTTTCTGTACTTGTCCAACTGGACAAACGGGAGATCCTTTCATTCGATGTCGCCCAATTCGTGAGTAGTAAATAAATAAATCTTTAATTAAAATTGTAAAACATTAAATGAATTATAGCTATTGAGGCTCCCTTAAAGCCTTTAAATTCGTGTCAGCCAACACCATGTGGTCCGAACTCTCTTTGTAAAGAAATCAATGATTCTCCTTCCTGTTCCTGCTTACCCGAATTCACTGGCAGCCCTCCCAATTGTAGACCGGAATGTGTGAGCAATAGCGAGTGCGCCTCTCATTTGGCATGTATCAATAACAAATGCAGAGACCCATGTTTGGGCACTTGTGGTCAAAATGCTGAATGTCGCGTTGTAAGCCACGTGCCCCACTGCGTCTGTTCATCCGGATATACAGGAAATCCCTTTGCTTTATGTAATGTCATTCCTCAGCCGGTTCCAGTTGAAAACATCAATCCTTGCGTACCTTCACCTTGTGGTGCTAATGCTGAATGTCATGTCCAAAAAAATGCGGGTTCCTGTAGTTGCTTACCGGAATTTATAGGAAATCCTTATGAAGGGTGTAGACCTGAATGTACTCTTAACTCAGATTGTTCATCGAATAAGGCTTGCATAAATGGAAAGTGTAGAGATCCGTGTCCAGGAACTTGTGCTCAGAATGCATACTGTCAAGTTATTAATCATTTACCAACTTGTTCGTGTAATACAGGATACACTGGTGACCCGTTCAGATTTTGCAATGTCGTACTTGAAAGTAAGTTAAGTAAGTTTCCCCATTGCCCCTGACATATTGTAATATTTTATAGTTGTGACCAATGATGTTCCCCAAAATCCATGTCAACCGGCTCCCTGTGGTCCTAACAGCCAGTGTAAAGAAATTAACGGCCAAGCTGTTTGTTCTTGTTTACCTCAGTATGTAGGTATTCCTCCGGGTTGTAGACCTGAATGCACGGTTAGCTCGGAATGTCCTCGAAATAAAGCATGTATAAACCAAAAGTGCTCTGACCCCTGCCCAGGATCATGCGGTCTTAATGCAAATTGCCAAGTTCTCAGTCATAGTCCCATTTGCAGTTGTAAAATTAGTTTTACTGGCGATCCTTTCACCAGATGTTATCCCATTCCTCGTAAGTTTGTTATTATGCCTGATAGTTTATTATTAACAGATTTATTCATTAGCTCCATCGCCAGTAACTGTAGAAGAACCCATTAGAGACCCTTGCATACCATCACCTTGTGGCAACAACGCTAGATGCAGAAACATTGGAGGTTCACCTTCATGCTCCTGCTTAGAGCAGTTCTTTGGTACTCCTCCAAACTGTAGGCCGGAATGCACAATTAACTCAGAGTGTCCCAGCAATTTAGCTTGTATAACTCAGAAATGCAGAGACCCTTGTCCAGGGTCTTGCGGTATTAGCGCTCAATGTTCCGTACTTAATCATATGCCAATTTGCACATGCGTTGCTGGCTACGAAGGCGATCCTTTCAGTTATTGTTCTCCAAAGCCTCCTCTAATAATAGAATCAGTGGATAGTGACTCTTGCAGTCCGAATCCTTGTGGACCAAACGCTCGATGTGACAATGGAATTTGCACTTGTCAACCAGAATATCAAGGCGATCCTTACCAAGGATGCAGACCGGAATGCATTTTAAACAATGACTGTCCCAACAATAGAGCTTGTTTAAAAAGTAAATGCGTTGATCCGTGCCCGGGTACCTGTGGTCGGAATGCGGAATGTTCCGTAATCAATCACATCCCCATTTGCAGTTGCCCATCGGAATTTACTGGAAACGCTTTTGTTTTATGTGATAAAGTTCCAAAACCTTTGATTACCAATCCCTGCCAGCCGTCACCTTGTGGTCCAAACAGTCAGTGTAGAGAATTTAATGGTCAAGCAGTTTGTTCTTGTGTCCCCGGATTTATTGGTAGTCCTCCAGCTTGCAGGCCACAGTGCGTTACTAATTCGGAATGTGCATTGAATAAAGCATGTGTTAATCAAAAATGTATTGATCCATGTCCTGGAACGTGTGGACTAAACACTCAATGTCAAGTTGTCAATCATAATCCTATTTGCAGTTGTCTAAACGATTATATCGGCGATCCATTTGTCAGATGCATTCCGAAACGTAAAAACGTTTTTATTCACAACTTAGCTGTTCACTATTTATTTAATTTTTTAGCTCTGGAAGAACCAGTTATAATAAATCCGTGTCAGCCATCACCATGTGGGCCGAATTCTCAATGTCGAGACATAAATGGAACTCCATCCTGTTCTTGTTTACTCGAATTCGTGGGTTCGCCTCCCAATTGTAGACCGGAATGTGTTAGTAACTCTGAATGCCCATTCCATTTAGCTTGCATTAACCAAAAATGCAAAGATCCTTGTCCAGGAGTTTGTGGTCAGAACGCCGAATGCCGTGTAGTTAGCCACACTCCAAACTGCTTTTGTGTTTCAAACTTTGTCGGAAATCCTTTCATTGCTTGTTCACTTCCACAACGTAAGACTTTAATTTAAAAAAATTGGATCATCTTACTTACATGTTATTATTTTACGTAGCACCTCCAGTGGCTGAAATTATATCACCATGTTCTCCATCACCTTGCGGTGCTTATGCAATATGTAAAACGCTAAACAACGCTGGTTCCTGCTCATGCCTTACTGGATATTTTGGTGATCCATATCAAGGCTGTAGGCCCGAATGTACACTAAATTCGGATTGCCCATCCAATAAAGCATGCGTTAATCAAAAGTGTCGAGATTCTTGTCCAGGAGCCTGCGCCCAAAACGCAGAATGTTATGTACGTAACCATTTACCACAATGCAGTTGTCTTGTTGGTTTTACTGGTGATCCCTTTAGAGTGTGTAATATTATTCAAGGTAAAATTGAGAGTAACAAAGAGAGTATTCGAAAAACTAACTGATAAATGTTCATAGCAATTGAAATACCCCCAGAACCACAAAATCCTTGTCAACCAACTCTTTGCGGTCCCAATAGTCAATGTCAGAATAGAGAAGGCCAACCGATTTGCTCGTGTCTTCCTCAATACGTAGGTTCTCCACCTTCCTGCAAACCCGAATGCACTGTAAGTTCGGAATGTACACAAAATAGAGCTTGTATCACACAAAAATGTTCTGATCCGTGTCCTGGAACATGCGGTCTTAACGCTCAATGCTCAGTCATCAACCACAGTCCCATATGCAGTTGCTCTATAGGATTTACGGGTGATCCTTTCACAAGGTGCTATTCTATTCCTCGTAAGTGTTGGTCTTTAGTAAAATACAGTAGATATTTTATATATATAAAACTATTTTTTTAAGCACCGGCTATTATTCAACAAGAAATGCCTTATATAAACCCATGCGTCCCATCACCATGTGGTCCAAACAGTCAATGCAAGGAGTACAATCAAATTCCCCAATGTTATTGTTTAGAAAATTATATAGGAGCTCCTCCATATTGCCGACCGGAATGTTCCATCAACTCAGAATGTTCTACGAATTTAGCTTGTATAAGAGAAAAATGCAGAGATCCTTGCCTAGGTTCTTGCGGAACCAATGCTGAATGCACTGTTATAAATCATACTCCAATTTGTTCCTGCTTAAAAGAATATACTGGCGATCCATTTAGTGCGTGTTCACCTAAACCGTTGATTCTCCAACCAATTGAAAGCGATCCGTGCAATCCATCACCATGTGGAAATAACGCTAGGTGTAATAGTGGAGTTTGCACATGTTTACCAAACTATTTCGGAGATCCTTATGTTGCCTGCCGCCCAGAATGTTTATTAAACAATGATTGTCCAAGGGATAAGGCTTGTTTGGCAATGAAGTGTAAAGATCCTTGTCAGGGCACTTGTGGACAAAATGCCGAATGCAGAGTAGTTAATCACGTACCAATGTGCACGTGCCTTGTAGGATACACAGGCAACGCTTTTACTTTCTGTTCAAAAATTCCAGGTATATAATGTTCCATTTTAAATCATTGAAATCACAAATACGAAATAATTCTAGAAATTGTTCCACAAAACCCTTGCAATCCGACGCCTTGCGGTCCTAACAGCTATTGTAGGGAAATCAATGGACAAGCAGTTTGTTCCTGTGCACCAAGTTTCTTCGGTAGCCCTCCTTCTTGTCGACCTGAATGCACAATAAGTTCAGATTGTGCTTTAAATAAAGCATGCGTCAATAAAAAGTGTCTAGACCCTTGTCCTGGATCTTGCGGTATTTCCGCTCTTTGTCAGGTAGTTAATCACAACCCGATTTGTACATGTCCGTCTCGTTTTACTGGAAATCCGTTTGTCAGCTGTCTACCATTAAGTAAGATTTCATTAGTGATATCGAATCGACTTTCATGAATTCTTGTTTCATTTTTTTTAACAGAAGAAGAACCAATAATAACTCCTGAAAATACTTGTCAACCGTCGCCATGCGGTCCATACTCTGAATGTAAAGTTATAAATGAGCAGGCGTCTTGCTCCTGTTTGAGCGGTTATGTGGGATCGCCACCGAACTGTAGGCCTCAATGTGTCAGCAGTAACGAATGTCCTTTCAGTCTTGCATGTGTGAATCAAAAATGTCGCGATCCATGTCCAGGTGTTTGCGGTTCAAATGCTGATTGTCGCGTAGTTAGTCATTCTCCTGAATGTTATTGTTTGCCTGGATTCACTGGAAATCCATTTGTCTCATGTTCACTGCGTCAACGTAAGCCTCGACAATTATTTATTATGCCTTTTGCCATGGTTTTTTTAGATTTTACACTAAAACAAACAACATAAAAATACTGGAAACTAATAGGTGCTTTAAAATTGAATTGGTGATTATTATTTTGGGCAGCAGTTATACAGTGTGCGTCTCAAACTGAAAAGGTTTTGAGTTGACATACGTTAATACTCATTAACAAAAAATTACCCTAATCTAACCCAAAATTACACAGGATCCTTACGGTGACCACTAAATGCTTTGACGAAAACATTATTTTTAAACAGCTGGTACTAACGTAGAATTATAAAATGATTATTTTAGCACCTCCACCTGAAATTGTCAACCCTTGCGTACCATCACCCTGCGGAGCGAACGCGATCTGTAAAGAACAAAATCAAGCAGGTTCTTGCAGTTGCCTACCCGATTATATAGGCAACCCCTATGAAGGATGCCGACCTGAGTGCGTCCTAAATACTGATTGTCCCTCGAATAAAGCTTGCATTGCCAACAAATGCAAAGATCCTTGTCCCGGAGCGTGCGGCCAAAATGCCGATTGCAGTCCCGTAAATCATCTACCTGCTTGTATTTGTTTACCTGGATATACCGGAAATCCTTTTGCTTTTTGCAATTTAATGCCTGAAAGTAAGAATTATTTTTCCTTTATTTTTTGGTAAGTTGTTTGAGCGATTTTTATGTTTATTGAAAATAGCGATTTACGAAGAAAATCCTCCCCAAAATCCTTGTCAGCCAAGTCCGTGTGGCTCAAACAGTCAATGTCGTGAAGTTAATGGTCAAGCGGTTTGCTCTTGTTTACCAGAATTTATCGGAAGTCCACCTAGTTGTAGACCAGAATGTATAGTGAGTTCGGAATGTCCTTTGAACAAAGCTTGCATCAATCAGAAATGTGCGGATCCTTGTTCTGGCACCTGTGGCTTGAATTCTAAATGTTCTGTTATAAATCACAGTCCCATTTGTAGCTGTTCACCAGCCTATACTGGTGATCCTTTCACTCGATGCTATCCGATACCACGTAAGTTCACCAACTATTTAAAAATACCTGGAAAAATATTACTTTTTCTTTCAAAACCTACAAATTTTTATTCGTATTAATTTCATTTCTAATACTCGCAGCACCTCCATTAGAACCTCCAATACTCCCAGAAAGAAATCCTTGCGTACCATCACCTTGCGGTCCAAATGCCGAATGTAACAATGTGGGAGGTTCTGCAGTATGTCAATGCCTATTATCATTTTTCGGAAATCCTCCGAATTGTCGCCCAGAATGTGTTATCAACCAAGAATGCTCAAGTAATTTGGCATGCATCAGAAATAGATGCACAGATCCATGTCAAGGGTCATGTGGATTTGGTGCTCAGTGTTCCGTTATCAATCACATTCCAATATGCAATTGCCCAGAAGGTTATACAGGTAATCCATTTACCAGTTGCATGGTTAAACCTACACCTCCAGTGCCAATCGAATCTGACCCGTGTAATCCGTCACCTTGTGGTCCAAATGCACAATGCAACAACGGAATTTGCACTTGTTTACCAGAATATCAAGGAGATCCATATCAAGGTTGTAGGCCTGAATGTGTTTTGAATAATGACTGTGCCTGGAATATGGCTTGCATCAGATATAAATGCATAGATCCTTGTCCGGGTACTTGTGGTACTAACGCAGAATGCGCCGTTGTTAATCATATTCCAGTATGTAGTTGTATTTCTGGTTATTCTGGAAATGCCTTTGTTTTGTGCAATAAAATAGTTGGTAAGTTTAAAAAATCCCCAATTAAATCTCAAGGCACTTAATGAGCTCCTGATTATAGCTGACATTCCTGAAAACCCATGCAATCCTTCGCCATGTGGTCCGAACAGTCAATGCAGAGAAATTAATGGACAAGCAGTATGTTCATGTGTTCCTGGTTTTATTGGAAGCCCGCCCACTTGTAGACCAGAATGTGTCTCTAGTTCTGAATGTCCATTGAATCAAGCATGTTCAAATCAGAATTGTATCGATCCCTGTCCAGGAACTTGTGGAATTAACGCGAAATGTCAAGTGGTTAATCATAATCCAATTTGCTCTTGCAGTTTCGGTTTTAGCGGTGATCCTTTTATCAGATGCATTCCAATCCGTAACAAAATCAAATATTTAATATTTACTTCTTTTGAAGGTGACATTTTTAGGAAATGAACCCGTTGAAATTAAAAATCAATGTAATCCCTCTCCGTGTGGGCCGAATTCTCAATGTAGAGAAATTAACGGACAAGCATCTTGCTCTTGTTTGCCAGATTTCACTGGCACACCTCCCAATTGCAAACCAGAATGTGTGGGTAATAGCGAATGTCCAAACAACTTAGCTTGTATAAACCAGAAATGCAAAGATCCATGTCCTGGAATTTGTGGGCAAAATGCAGAATGTAGAGTAATTAGTCATACTCCAAACTGTGTTTGTTCGTCAGGATTTATAGGAAATCCATTCTCAATTTGTACACAGGAAGGTATAATGATAATTAAGAAGCAGGCAATTGTTTAAATACTATTTTTAAAATTCTGCAATTTTAGTGGTTATACCTGTTGAACGTCCAACTCCTTGTTTACCATCTCCTTGTGGTCCAAACGCAGAATGTAGAGAACGAAATGGTGCTGGGGCTTGCATTTGCCTGCCAGAATTTATTGGAAATCCTTATGAAGGTTGCAGGCCAGAATGTAGCATCAACTCTGATTGTCCCTCAAACAAAGCCTGTATTAAGAATAAATGTACCGATCCTTGTCCAGGAACTTGTGGTCAAAATGCTGAGTGTCAAGTGGTTAATCATTTACCTTCCTGCAGTTGTTTGCCTCTATTCAGCGGAGATCCTTATAAATATTGCAATCAACTACCTCCAGAACGTAAAATTATAATTTCAATCGTTTAAGAAATCCTGTTTAATAATTAAATTGTAGCTGTTAAAGAAGAACCTCAAAATCCTTGTCAACCATCACCATGTGGTCCTAATAGTCAATGTCGTGAAGTTAATCTTCAAGCCGTATGTTCTTGCCTACCAGAATACATAGGATCACCACCAGGATGTCGTCCCGAATGTGTAGTTAGTAGCGAATGCTCTCCAAATAAGGCTTGCGTGAATCAAAAATGTGTCGATCCATGTCCAGGTGTTTGTGGGTTAAATGCTAATTGCCAAGTGATTAAACACAGCCCAATTTGTACGTGCCAGCTTCAATATACCGGTGATCCATTTACCAGATGTTATCCAATTCCATCGCCTCCTCCAGAAATTATCCCCAAACCGCATAATCCATGCATACCATCACCTTGTGGCCCTAATAGTCAGTGTCGTGATATTGGAGGCACACCATCTTGTTCTTGTTTACCTGCTTTTAACGGAAGTCCTCCAAATTGTAGACCCGAATGCACCATCAATTCGGAATGTTCAAGTAATTTGGCTTGTCTCAATCAGAAATGTAGAGATCCCTGCCCGGGTTCTTGTGGAACAAACGCTCAATGTAGTGTAATCAATCATACACCAATTTGTAGTTGTATCAATGGATACACGGGTGATCCATTTAGTTTCTGTACTCCAAAACCGCCGCCAATTGAACCTGTTGAGTCCGACCCATGTAATCCGTCTCCTTGCGGAGCAAATGCCAAATGTGAAATTGGTATATGTACCTGTCTGCCTGAATATCAAGGAGATCCTTATCGGGGTTGTAGACCTGAATGTGTTCTCAATGGAGATTGTCCCAAAAATAGAGCATGTATTAAAAATAAATGTCAAGATCCATGTGTGGGAATTTGCGGCCAAAATACTGAGTGCTCTGTAATAAATCACATTCCAAATTGCGCATGTTTAAGCGGATACACTGGAAATGCTTTTATTCAATGTACCTTAATTCCTGGTAAATTCCTATTTTATTATTAATAGTATTCGAATATTATTATCATCAAAATTATAGCTGAAATACCTAAGAATCCTTGTCAGCCATCTCCATGCGGCCCGAACAGTCAATGTCGCGATATAAATGGACAAGCGGTATGCTCATGTGTGCCAGGCTTTATTGGTTCACCACCTACTTGCAGACCTGAGTGCGTCACTAGCGTTGAATGTCCTTTGAATAGAGCATGCGTTAATCAGAAATGTATTGACCCTTGTCCTGGAACATGTGGCCTTAATGCTCAGTGTCAAGTGGTTAATCATAATCCAATTTGTAGTTGCTTACCTGGGCAGACTGGAAATCCATTCACCAGATGTCAGCCCCTAAGTAAGTGATACTAGCCTAACCAATTTCTAGTCTAAGTCAAAATGCGTTTTTCAAGGAGAAGAGCCGAAACCTCAACCATCCAACCCTTGTCAACCAAATCCATGTGGTCCAAATGCTCTTTGCAAACCAATAGGCGACTCTCCATCTTGCTCTTGCCTGCCAGAATTCATTGGCACGCCGCCAAGTTGTAGACCAGAATGTGTCAGCAACAGCGAGTGTTCAAACCACTTGGCCTGTATCAATCAGAAATGTAAAGATCCATGTCCAGGAGCCTGTGGTTTTAATACGGATTGTCGAGTCATCAGTCATACACCCAATTGTGTTTGTCTGCCCGGTTTCATTGGAAATCCTTTTGTCCAATGTATACAGAAAATCGAGGAACCCATTCAAGAAAGACCTACTCCTTGCATACCATCTCCTTGTGGTGCTAATGCCATTTGTAGGGTACAAAATGGAGCGGGCGCTTGTCAATGTGTTCCAGACTATTTAGGCAATCCTTATGAAGGTTGCAGGCCAGAATGTACGTTAAATTCCGATTGTTCATCGAATAAAGCTTGCGTCAACAATAAATGCAAAGATCCATGTCCTGGAGCATGCGGCACCAACGCCCAATGTCAACCTATTAATCATTTACCTTCTTGCACGTGCATTATTGGTTACACAGGTGATCCTTTCAAGTTTTGCACTGTTATAGTAGAACAACGTAAGATAATTCTCTGGCAGAATTAGAATACATTTTTTAAATTCATAATTTTAGCGGTAATGGAAGAACCTACAAATCCTTGTCAACCATCACCATGCGGTCCTAACAGTCAGTGTCGCGAGGTTAATCTTCAAGCCGTATGTTCTTGCCTACCAGAATACATAGGATCACCACCAGGATGTCGTCCCGAATGTGTAGTTAGTAGCGAATGCTCTCCAAATAAGGCTTGCGTGAATCAAAAATGTGTTGACCCATGTCCAAACACTTGCGGCCTGAATGCAAACTGTCATGTTATAAATCACAGCCCTATTTGTAGTTGTTTTAGCGGCTTTACTGGTGATCCGTTCACTAGATGCTACAGCATCCCAGGTATACTTATAATACCAACTGCTTGTGAATAATATACTTTCATTACGATATTTTAGCTCCCCTCCCGGAACCTGAACATCCAGTAGTGAAAAATCCTTGCGTACCCACACCTTGTGGTCCCAATTCGCAATGTCAAGACATTAATGGTTTACCTTCTTGCAGTTGCTTTTCCAATTATCAAGGGTTACCTCCAAACTGTCGCCCTGAATGCACTATTAATTCAGAATGTCCTACAAATCAAGCTTGCATACAACAAAAATGTCGCAATCCTTGCCCAGGTTTATGCGGTAGCGGTGCTCATTGTCAAATATTTAATCATATTCCAGTTTGCGTATGCCAAGAAGGATATACAGGAGATCCGTTTAATTATTGCCAACCTAAACTTCCTGAACCGGTAGTCGAACAGGACCCTTGCAATCCATCGCCTTGTGGAGCAAATGCACATTGCAACAACGGAATTTGCACTTGTCTTCCAGAATATCATGGAGATCCCTATATAGGTTGTAGACCGGAATGTGTTCTGAATAACGATTGTCCCAGAGACAAAGCCTGCATCCGACAAAAATGCATAGATCCATGTCCAGGAACCTGTGGACAAAATGCAGAGTGTTCTGTCATTAATCACATTCCTACTTGTACATGTCTTAGTGGTTACCAAGGAAATGCTTTTATAAGTTGCCAACTTATACCGGCAGAAATACCAAAAAATCCGTGCAATCCTTCACCTTGTGGTCCAAACAGTCAATGTAGAGAAGTGAATGGACAAGCAGTCTGTTCTTGCGTCCCGAATTATATTGGCAGTCCACCAGCTTGTAGACCTGAATGCGTGTCATCAACTGAATGTGCTCTTAATAAGGCATGTATGAATCAAAAATGTATCGATCCATGTCCGGGAACTTGTGGCCTAAATGCAATTTGTCAAGTTATTCACCATAATCCGATTTGTACTTGCCCCACCAGGTATTCCGGCGATCCTTTTACTAGATGTGTTCCAATTGGTAATGAATATTCAAGGTATAATTCAAAATATCTTATTTATACTGTTGTAGTCGAAGAACCTGCTATTCCCCAAGATCCGTGCAATCCTTCGCCCTGCGGCCCAAATGCCCAATGTAAAGAGATTAACGGGGCACCCTCGTGTTCTTGTTTATCTGAATTTATAGGAACACCTCCGAATTGTAGACCAGAATGTGTTAGCAATAGCGAATGTGCCACTAATTTAGCTTGTATAAATCGAAAATGTAGAGATCCCTGTCCAGGAGTTTGCGGACAAAATGCGGAATGTAAAGTGCTCAGTCACACTCCAAATTGTATTTGTATACAAGGTTTCGCTGGCAATCCGTTCATTCGTTGCAATGTAATAGAAGGTATAAGACATATGCAAATAATTTTCTGAAGTAAGTTAGTGGTAATTCATTTTTATTACTTTTTAGCTCCCAAACCTGTAGAACAAGTTAATCCATGTTATCCATCGCCGTGCGGAGCAAACGCTATATGTAGAGAACAAAATAATGCGGGTTCTTGTTTTTGTATTGATAATTACCTTGGCAACCCTTATGAGGGTTGTCGACCAGAATGTACTCTTAATTCCGACTGTCCATCATATAGAGCATGTGTGAGAAATAAATGCATCGATCCTTGCCCGGGAACTTGTGGACAAAATGCGGATTGTCAAGTGATTAATCACTTACCATCTTGTAACTGTTTAACAGATTATACTGGAGATCCATTTAGATTTTGCCATGTTATACCGACACAATCTCGTAAGTTTTAACTTTAGATATTTTTAAAATACGATGTTTGCGCTTTAGGACCAGAAGAACCTCTAAGCAATCCTTGTCAACCATCACCGTGTGGTCCGAATAGTCAATGTCGTGAAGTAAATAATCAGGCGGTCTGTTCTTGTTTGCCAACCTACACAGGCTCTCCGCCAGGTTGCAGACCAGAATGTACCGTCAGTTCTGAATGCCCTCAGAACTTAGCTTGTATAAACTACAAATGCTCGGACCCATGTCCAGGAACTTGCGGTCTAAATTCGCAATGTACAGTAATTAATCACAGTCCCATTTGTAGCTGTTCTCCAAGTTTCACTGGAGATCCTTTCACACGATGCTATCAAATACCACGTAAGAAGTTCATGACGGCTTCAATACTAAACACTTTTATTAAAATAATTATTCTAGCTCCTCCTCCTGAACCTATACACCCAATAATAACAAACCCATGTGTGCCGTCCCCATGCGGTCCTCACTCGATTTGCCAAGACGTATACGGTGTTCCCTCATGCACTTGTATAGCTGGATATACAGGAAGTCCTCCAAATTGTAGACCAGAATGTACGATCAACTCGGAATGCGCGAGTAGATTAGCCTGTATGCAAGAAAAGTGCAAAGACCCTTGTCCGGGATCGTGTGGTTTCGAGGCTCAGTGTTCTGTTATCAATCATATCCCAATTTGCACTTGTCCAGCAGGTTACACAGGAGATCCATTCGCATATTGCGTTATTAAACCGCAACCTATAGCACCCGTTGCAAGTGACACTTGCAATCCTTCACCTTGCGGTTCAAACGCACAATGCAACAACGGTATTTGTACGTGTTTGGCCGAATATAAAGGAGATCCTTATCAAGGCTGTAGACCGGAATGTATCCTTAACATCGACTGTCCGAAGAATCAGGCTTGCATTAATCAAAAGTGCCGTGATCCTTGTCCAGGGACGTGCGGCCAAAACGCTGACTGCACAGTTATTAATCACATACCAACTTGTACGTGCCTGCAGGGATACACTGGAGAACCTTTTGTTCTTTGTACTCGAATACCTTTGGAATTACCAAAGAACCCTTGTAATCCCTCACCATGTGGTCCTTACAGCCAATGTAGGGAAATTAATGGTCAAGCTGTTTGTTCTTGCGTACTAGGATATATTGGTACTCCTCCAACTTGTAGACCTGAATGCGTTTCTTCATCGGAATGTCCGTTGAATCAAGCCTGTCTTAATCAAAAGTGTATTGATCCTTGTCCAGGCACGTGCGGATTGAACGCGATGTGTCAAGTGATAAACCATAATCCTACATGTAGTTGTCCAAAAAGACATACTGGTGATCCTTTTGTTAGATGTCTTCCTATAAGTGAGTATGAATATTTAAAAGTTCAACCGTGAATTTGTCACTTTGACTATTTTTAGAAGAGGAACCTGTAGAAATCCCCTCAAATCCTTGTCAACCCTCACCCTGTGGACCAAATTCAGAATGTCGCGAAATAAACGGAAGCCCTTCATGTTCATGTTTATCAGAATTTATAGGTTCACCTCCGAATTGTAGGCCTGAATGCGTTAGCAATTCTGAATGCCCATCGCAGATGGCCTGTATTAATCAAAAGTGCAAAAACCCTTGTCCTGGAATATGTGGTGAAAATGCTGAATGTAGAGTTGTTAGTCACGTACCAAATTGTGTATGTTTATCCGGTTATTTTGGTAATCCATTCCAACGATGCGCAATAGTTGAAGGTAAAATTCTATCAAGGAATTACTAAGAACTCCCTTTAAATTCATGTGATTATTTTAGCTCCACGTCCAGAACCGATCAGTCCCTGTTCACCTTCCCCTTGTGGTACGAACGCTATTTGCAAAGAGCAAAATAGAGTTGGCGCCTGTACTTGCATAGCCGATTTTATTGGAAATCCTTACGAAGGATGCAGACCTGAATGTTCTCTCAATTCGGATTGTCCATCTAATAGAGCATGCATTAACAACAAGTGTACTGATCCCTGTCCAGGCACTTGTTCAAATAATGCCCAATGTCAAGTCATAAATCACTTGCCATCTTGTAATTGCGCACCTGGATTTACAGGAGATCCGTTTAGATTATGTTATCAAGTTCCCATTAAAGAAGAATCACGTGAGGGTTTCACATTTTGAAGGTTAAAAGTTTTATTAAAAGAAAAACGTTTTATAGCTGTAGTAGCACCTTGCCAATCATCGATATGCGGAGCAAATTCCCAATGCAGAGAAGTCCATGGCCAAGCAGTATGTTCGTGTTTACCAAATTATATTGGATCGCCCCCGGGGTGCAGACCCGAATGCACTCTTAGCTCAGAATGTCCTCAAACCCTAGCATGTATTAATAAAAAATGTGCAGATCCTTGTCCGGGTACTTGCGGTATTAGCACTCAGTGTTCGGTTATCAATCACAGCCCCATTTGTAGCTGCTCTGCCGGATATACTGGCGATCCCTTTACCAGATGCTATAACATACCATGTAAGATTAATCAATTTAACATAATTGAGGTCATAGTTATTTTCAAAAACTGACAAATTTTTCAATGAAAATGTAATTAATAATTAAAAATTAACATAGCACCGCCACCTGCTCTTCAACCAACGATAATCCAAAATCCGTGCGTACCATCCCCCTGCGGTCCAAATAGTCAATGTAATGACTTCAATGGAAGCCCATCCTGCTCATGTCTACCACAATACATAGGGGCTCCACCTACTTGTCGCCCAGAATGCATCGTTAATTCGGAATGTCCGAGCGACTTGGCATGCATTAATGAAAAATGTCGTGACCCATGCCCTGGTTCATGTGGAATTTCCGCCAAGTGTCAAGTAACGAATCACAGTCCAAGTTGCGTATGTCCGCATGGATATGAAGGTGACGCTTTTGTGGCGTGTACCCTCAAACCTACATCGAGTAATATTATTTTATGTAGTATATAAGAAATCGATTCTAATTAACCATTTTAGCGCCCGAGATAAGAAATCCTTGCATACCTAATCCTTGCGGTCCTAATGCAAGATGTACGAATGGCATTTGCAATTGTTATCCAGAATATATCGGTGATCCGTATAAAGAATGCCGTCCTGAATGTGTAATTAATCAGGATTGTCCTAAAGATAAAGCCTGCGTAAAACAAAAGTGTAAAGATCCATGTCCGGGAGTGTGTGGACAAAATGCTGAATGTTCAGTGTCAAATCACTTACCGATTTGCTTTTGTCAATCAGGTTATGAAGGTAACGCCTTCATTATTTGCAACAAAATCACTTGTAAGCCGTAATCAAATATTAATGATAAACTATAATAAAATTAATAATTTATTAGTACCTTCACCTCCATCGAACCCTTGCAATCCTTCGCCTTGCGGTTCTAACAGCCAATGCAGAAACATCAATAATCAGGCTGTATGTTCCTGCTTGCCCTCCTTTATTGGGTCTCCACCTTCGTGCAGACCTGAATGCGTTTCATCTCTAGAATGCGCCTTAAACCAAGCGTGCATTAATCAAAGGTGTATAGATCCTTGTCCAGGGACGTGTGGAATTAACGCTATTTGCCAAGTTGTCAATCACAATCCAATTTGTAGCTGCCCAAATAGATTTTCAGGAGATCCTTTTGTTATTTGTAAAATGACCGTTGGTGGGTATATATATAAAACACGGGTTTTTCTTAAAAATAAAATTCGTGTAATTATTTTTGCGATAGTTGAAGAAAGAGTTCCTCCTACACCAACCCCGCCCAACCCTTGCATACCATCCCCTTGCGGCCCGAACGCTCATTGTGAACCAACCCCTGCACAAACAGCGAAATGTTCCTGTTTGCCAAATTATTCTGGTGCCCCTCCTAATTGCAGGCCTGAATGTGTAATGAATAGCGATTGCCCCCATAATCTAGCCTGTATAAACCAAAAATGTAAAGACCCCTGTCCGGGATCGTGCGGTCTGAACGCTCGTTGCCTAGTAACGAACCATATTCCCAATTGCGTTTGTATAGAAGCATTTGTTGGGGATCCTTTCACTTTGTGTTCAACACCGAGACCAAGTAAGACTATTTTCCTCTTATTTTCAACTAACCATAGCTGTATATCCTATAAATATCTATTTATTTAAACAAATATCAATTTTCTAATTTATTTCTATATTATCTAGCTCCACCGTCACCTGAACCTAAACAAGATCCCTGCTATCCATCACCCTGCGGTCCTAACGCTAGATGCCGATCGGAAAATGACTATGCAGTTTGCGAATGTGTGCCAGAACATCATGGAAATCCGTACGAAGGTTGCCGACCAGAGTGCTTGTCCAATTCTGACTGTCCAAGCCCCACTGCCTGTATAAGAAATAAATGTCAAGATCCATGTCCGGGTACCTGTGGCGTGAACGCAGTGTGCACCGTAACTAATCACATACCGGTTTGCACATGTCAGCCGGGTTATAATGGAGATGCTTTCAGATACTGTACTGTTGTAGTTGTTGGTAAGTATTCCAATGAAAAAAAAGCAAACGTAACATATTTAATATTGCAATTATTTTAAAGAAGAACCCCAAGACCCTTGTCATCCATCACCATGCGGATTAAACACGGTGTGTCGCTCATCTGGCTTAACTGCCATTTGTGAATGTCTACCGGGATTCTTCGGAAACCCGAATTTAAGTGGTTGTAAACCGGAGTGCACTATTAGTTCCGATTGTACCAGAAATAAGGCTTGCGTCAATACAAAATGTGTGGACCCATGTCCCGGTGTATGTGGTTTTAAGGCGGTCTGTAATGTCATTAATCACAGTCCAGTGTGTAGTTGTCCTCAACATTTAGTGGGTGATCCGTTCACGCTTTGTACCGAACCTGTAAGTTTTTTTAATAGACACGTTCAAAATAGGATCAGGATAATAATATTTGTTCTTTTGTAGGTTGTAATTGAATCAATAGACCCTTGCAATCCATCGCCATGTCGAGTAAATGGCCAATGTCGGGCCATTAACGGTGTGGCAACCTGCATTTATCCAGAATGTGTCATAAATCAGGATTGTCCCAGGGACAAAGCTTGTTATTCACAGAAATGTCAAGATCCGTGCAGGGATGCATGCGGTTTGAATGCTATTTGTCAAGTGGTTAACCATCAACCAGTTTGCAGTTGTCCGCCTGGATATATAGGAGCTCCACAGGTTCAGTGTCGATACATTCAACCAGAACGTGAGTAACTAATTATTTGATAATTTGATTTAACGAACCATACATCTTTAGAACCAAAACCGAAAGTGGAATGTTCACAAGATTCCGATTGTACCAACGACAAAGCCTGCATCAACAATCGTTGTCAAAATCCATGCTCCATTGTTTCGTGTGGACAAAACGCAGAATGCCGACCACAACTACACAGAGCCATTTGTATTTGCCGAGACGGATATACAGGAAATGCTCAACATGCTTGCGTGGAAATTGGATGTCGTTCCGACTCGGATTGCGCGCCAATTCACGCTTGTGTTAATCGAGAATGCGTGGATCCTTGCTCATATACTTCATGTGGAATTAACGCGTTATGTCGCGCCGATGGATACCACAAAGCACGATGCTATTGCCCAGATCTATTTAGAGGAAATCCATTAATTAGGTGTGAGAGACCAGAATGCACCCATAATGATGAATGTCCGTTCCATTTGGCTTGCCAGAATGAACGTTGTCGAGATCCGTGCAATTGCGGTCCAAACGCCATTTGCAATGTAATAGCTCATACAGCTCAGTGTTCTTGTCCACCTGGTTATATTGGAAATCCATTAGCCGAGTGTAGAATTGAAGAACGAAAACCCCAGCCACAATGTTCCATGGATGCAGATTGTCCAAGTAAATTGGCTTGCTTTAATGGAGTTTGTAAAAATCCTTGTGTAGAAACAAAGCCGTGTGGCACGAACGCTGAATGTGTGGTCGTAGATACATTGCCTTTAAGAACGATGTCTTGTATTTGTCTGCCAGGCTTTATTGGTGATGCCGATGTTGATTGTCGACCAGGTAGGTCTATTGTATTGATTTACTTTTATCATTCATTATTACTAAAAGCTATTATTTATGTGTTATTTCAGAATTTATAGTATCGTATGCTTTATTCTCATACATACATCTATGTTTAATTTTTTTTTTGCAGTTTCAGGTCAGCGCAACTCACCCATGTCACTTAACATCTTAACCCATATATTTACATATAACAGCAACACATTATTCTATACTGATAGACTTAACTTGTACATTTGGGATTTTTCTCTTCAATAGGAAAATACCAAACAATCTGTAGATAATTGTTTTACTTAATATCTAACAGAAATATTTATTCTTAGCGCCTCAAGAAGAACCAGGTTGTAAATCTAATCAAGACTGTGCCCAAAGCGAAACATGTATAAATCGACAATGCGTTAATCCGTGTGTAATTGGAAGCCCTTGCGCAACCACTGCCGAATGTCAAGCAATCAATCACAAGGCCCTTTGTAAATGCCCGACTCCCCTGATTGGAGATCCATTTGTGAGATGTTACGAACAACCCAGACAACCTCAACCGGAATGCGTGCATGATGGCGAATGTGCCAACGATAAAGCCTGCGTGAATCAACGATGTGAAGACCCATGTGCCATAGCGAATCCTTGCGGTACGCAAGCGGAATGTAAAACGAGAATACATAGGCCAACGTGTATTTGTCCATACGGTTGGGTTGGAAATCCGCAAGTTGTTTGTTATAAACGTAAGAGCGTTTACATTCTTCTGAACTTAAGAATAAAATTGTTTATTTTTAGCCGAATGTAAAATTGACGAGGAATGTCCGTTTGACAAAGCCTGCATCAATGAAAATTGCCTCAATCCATGTTCAACAATTTCTTGTGGTCGTGGGGCCGACTGCATTGCTCAGAATCACCGAGGCCAATGCCAGTGTCCTCCAGGAACTCAAGGAGATCCCCTTTTGTCTTGTATCACTGGACAATGTCAATATAATGAAGACTGTGCAGATCACGAAGCCTGTGATCGTCTAAATAGAGTGTGCAGACCAGTGTGTGATGATGAAACTTGCGCGACCACTGCTCAATGTATAGGCCAAAATCATCAACCAAAATGCATATGTCCAATTGGAACCCTTGGAAATCCTTATGTGGAATGTAAATTACCTGTTATAAAACCTGCTTGTACTGTGGACGCCGATTGCCCCTCGCAATTAAGCTGTATCAACCAACTTTGTTTGAATCCTTGTCATCAAGGAGAACCTTGTTCTATTGAACAAGAATGTCGCGTTATTGATACCCTACCAGTACGAACAGTTCTTTGCGCTTGTCCTCCTGACCAGATAATCGACTCTTCAGGTCATTGCAAGCCCATCGTACGCGTTCAACCGCAATGTCAGGTAGACAACGATTGCACCGATCCCGAGAAATGCTATCAAGGCAACTGTATTGATGCTTGTCGTTTGGATAATTGTGGTGTGAACGCCATTTGTCGAGCTGCACACCATATCACTCAATGTTCATGCGCCCCAGGATATACAGGAAATCCTAGAATTGAATGTACCAATATACCAAAAGTCGCTATCGAACATCAACCAGAATGTACTACAGACGATGACTGTTCATATGACAAAGCTTGCAGGAATAACTTATGTGTCAATCCCTGTAGATCTGATAATCCGTGTAGTAGTAATGCATTTTGTTCAGTCAGTCGTCACCAGCCTGTATGTAGATGTCCTGAAGGGTATCAGGGACTTCCTGAAGTTGAATGTCTAGCACCACCCACAGCTCCAGTCATAACTTGCACGACTAACACGGATTGTCCTTTGAGCGAATTTTGTTTCAACAAATTATGTATCAGTCCTTGCAACTGTGGACCAAATGCCGACTGTAGGGTAGATAATCATTATGCCACCTGCTTCTGTAAAGCCGGATATTCAGGAAATCCACAAATTAACTGCTTCAAATTGGGTTGTCAATCCGATAATGAATGCGCGGACGATCTTGAGTGTTATAATGCGCAATGCGTAAATCCGTGTATTTTAGGTGATCCGTGTGCTGTCAATGCAGAATGTTTCGGACGCAATCATAAAGCCAATTGTAGATGCCTTTCTGGATACAATGGAGATCCATTCGTGAGGTGCGAGAGATTAGAATGTTACTCAAACCAAGATTGTCCAAACAATAGAGTCTGTCTCCAAAATCGCTGCGTGGACCCTTGTGCGCCAATAGCGAATCCTCCGTGCGCCCAAAACGCTTTATGCAATGCTCAAAATCACGCTGCATCGTGTGTATGTCCAGATCATTTACCAGAAGGCAATCCATTAGCGTATTGTTCTCCACGAACTCCAGTTGAACAACCCCTTTGCGTTTACGACTCAGATTGTCCTAGTAAATTGGCATGTATTAGAGAACAATGTGTCAATCCATGCGAGAGTATTTCACCCTGTCATCCAAGTGCCAGTTGCAGCGTCATTGATACCACCCCAATAAGAACTATGGCATGTACTTGTAGAGAAGGCTGGGTACCTAACGACAATGGAGAATGCCACGCTATAATAATACCAATACCACCAGGATGTAGTAAAGACGATAATTGTCCTTTAAATGAGGCTTGTATCAACAGAATCTGTAAGAACCCATGTGATTGTGGTGTAAACGCCATCTGTGATATCCGCAACCATAAACCGATATGCTCCTGTAAAGAAGGATTTGAGGGCAATCCGAATATCTATTGTCGCACAATCGGTTGCCGGGTAGATTCGGAATGTGATTCTGGAACTGCTTGCATTAATGGTCAATGTGTGAGTCCTTGTTTGGTGAAAAATCCTTGTGGTTCTAACGCCGAGTGTTACGTTAACCAAAACAAAGCGGAATGTAGATGTCTTAGTGGTTATAGAGGAAATCCTTATGAGAGTTGTTTAGTTGTGGGATGCGTTTCGAATGGCGAATGCCCTGGAGATAGGCAATGTATTAACGCTCAATGCATAAATCCATGTTTATACGACAATCCGTGCTCACCACGTGCGGAATGTTTAGTACAAAATCACATCGCCCTGTGCAAATGCCCTCCAGGCCTAATAGGAAATCCCTATGTAGATTGTAAAGTAGAACCACAACCAGAATGCCGAGAAGACGGTGATTGTCCAGCTTATTTAGCTTGCATCAACAGCCACTGTGAAAATCCATGCACCATCATACATCCTTGTGAGAACCCAGCTAAATGTCAAGTTGTCAATTCCTTGCCAGTACGTACTATGAACTGCGTATGCCCTCCTGGTTATATCAGCAGCGGTAGCGGAACTTGCAAACCTGTTACAGCAATAGTGAAAGCCGCTTGCACTTCAGATAGCGAATGTCCATCGGACCGAGCCTGTTTCAATGGTATTTGCAGAAATCCATGCAATTGCGCCCCGAACGCCGAGTGTCGCATCAAAAACCATAAACCGATTTGTACTTGCAAACAAGACTTTGAAGGGAATCCGGAGATTTCCTGCCGACCAGTAGGATGTAGAAATGATGACGAATGCTCACCTCGACATAGTTGCATTAACAGACAATGCGTTCCAGTTTGCTTACCTACTGGAGAACCATGTGGTTTGAACGCCACTTGCTATGGAAACCATCATAGAGCTATTTGCGAATGCCTTCCTGGACGCATAGGTAATCCACGAGTTTCTTGCGTGTTGGTCGGTTGCAGATCAGATTCAGAATGCCCATCAACAACAGCCTGCATCAATAACGAGTGTAAAAATCCGTGTGTTGAGGCAAATCCATGCGATGCTCCAGCCGAATGCAAAACCTTCAATCACATAATCGAATGCGTGTGTCCTCCAGGCACTGTCAGCGATGGAAATAAGGGCTGTTCTAAACCGGAAGTCCCTTGCACTTTGGACCACGATTGCCAATCTGGATTCGCTTGTATTGGAAACGAATGTGTGAATCCTTGCACAACTACTGAGCCCTGCGGCATTAACACCGTCTGTAAAGTTGTCGATACTGAACCAGTTAGGACTATGCTTTGTGAATGTTTGCCTGGATATCATGGAAATGCGGCTGTAAAGTGTAGTAAAGGTAAATTTCGTTATAATACAGCGATTGCAGTTTATAATACAGATAAATTAGTTCCAGCTATAGGGGTGGATTGCAGGACCGACAAAGGTTACATCTTAACACCAAATGGTGAATGTATTTGTCCACCAAACACTGCCCTAGATGAAAATGATGATTGTATACCATGTCCACCAGAAAAAGGTTTGGTCATTGACGAAAGAGGTCGCTGCGTATGTGCTCTGGAAAGGGGTTTAATCATCGACGAACGGGGCAACTGTGTATGTCCTGTGGAATTCGGTTATCGCCTGGATTCCAGAGGAAACTGTGTACCCGTTAAAGGACCCGACTGTGAAACAGATGATGATTGTCCAGATCACAAATATTGTAATTTGAATAGGAAGACATGTGACAATCCTTGCGCTACCAAACGTTGCGGGGTTTATGCTTTATGTAATGCTACGATGCATCGGGCCATATGCCAATGTATCACCGGATATTCTGGAAATCCCGAGAAATATTGCAGTAAGTGTTAATGAAACGAAATAATCAAATTTTATGAAAATATAAATTAAAATTGTCTCGCAATTCAGATTCAACGTCTGTATATCGAACCGACTTCCCCAAACCGGAAATGCTAGTAAGTTGCCTTTCGGACGGCGTCCAAGTGGAAATCGTCATCAACGAACAAGAAGGCTTCAACGGAGTCTTGTACGTTAAAGGTCATAGTAAAGACGAGCAATGCAGAAGAGTTCTTACATTACCAGCACACTCTCCAACTCGAACTGAATTATTCAAAGTTCAATTCGGCAATTGTGGTCTTATCCACGTTAACGTAAGATCATTCAAGCAAATCTTTTGAATTATATTGAATTAACGTTTATTATTTTCAGGGTAAAGCCAGTTTTGTTCTAGTGATTCAAAAACATCCAAAGTTAGTAACCTACAAAGCTCAAGCCTATCACATTCAATGTGTGTATCAAACTGGCGAACAAAACGTCACCCTTGGTTTCAATGTTTCCATGTTGACGACAGCTGGCACAATTGCGAATACAGGACCGCCCCCAACTTGTCTAATGAAGATCGTCACTCCCACAGGACAAGAAATCAATTCAGCCGAAATAGGGGACAGTCTTATTTTACAGGTGGATGTGCAACCTGGATCGATTTATGGAGGTTTTGCACGAAGCTGTGTAGCCAAAACAATGGAAGATTCAGTGGAGAACGAGTATTTAGTCACGGACGAGAACGGTTGCGCTACAGATCCATCCATATTTGGCGAATGGGCCTATAATCCAGACACTCAGAGTTTACTTGCAACATTCTTCGCCTTTAAATTCCCCAGTAGTGATAATATACGATTCCAATGCAATATTCGTGTTTGTTTTGGAAAATGTCAACCAGTAAGTGAAAATTGTCTTTAGCTAGAGATTAATATGGGATTAATTATTTAATTAATAGGTTAATTGTCGGGGAAACGACGCTTTTGGTAGAAAAAGAAGAGCAATAAGCGAACGAGACGAATTAAACGATTCCGACAATTTATTGATGGGACAATTGAGGGAAGAAATTACCATTCAATCGAATGCAATTCTTACTCTTGAAAGAAGAGAAGAAAGACGAACCGATGCCTCATTGTGTAAGTGCATATATAGTGGGTTTACTTCTTTCAACTCTATATTTTGAAATTCAATTTTAGCTCCAGATGCTCAACGATCCGAAGATATTTGCGTGTCAATGATAGGCTTTATAATAGCCTTGGTGATCACTGCCTTATTGGCCTTGGTGGCCGTTGCGGTGGCCGTGTCTTGTTGGCTAATGGCGTATCGGCGAAGACCAAAGTCTACAGGACCGTTGCCCCACCCGCCTGAGTTTCCCAATCCTTTGTTCACGACACCAGAACCGATGGCCGAACCAAGTCCAGACTACCTCACGTAATCCGAGCTACAAACTAGCCTTAGAATTAAGTATATTACATACATATTTTGTTTTACTATTTTATTGAATACTCTCCATTACGACATGAATCTCGAAATTAACATGAACAACGAATACTCGATGAAATTTATTTATATTTTTGTATATTTCTTTTATTTGTCAAGTCCGTGAATGTGATTTTGTCATTTTCCTTCTCGTATCCGTCCTCAAGCTACTCAACTCACAAGATATTTATACTGCCAAGGGAAAATGTATTTTTGCGTCACGGACTGGAAGTTAAATGTTTAAATGGAATAATAATAATAATAATGGTAATTTTGGAAGGTTTAGCAGCTGCCATTGCAACTTTTCCAGCTGCCAAACGTTTCCCGCTATCTTTTCCAAAGGCTATATTCTATTTTTTTTAAATATATAAAATATCTATATCTATATATATACATCTTTATATATATATATATATATATATATGATAGTTTATCGTTACGATCAAGGGATTTNAGACGTCTAGGTGGCTATCTTGTTAGGTATCTTTTCGGAGAATTCTGGCTTTCTTCGTAACATATATGTGTTATATCACTTTTACTCAAAACTTCTTTTTAAAAAAATTATTTTACTTCAAATACAAATTAACACAATATAAAAGAAAAATTTTAGAAAACTTAAAGGCTAACCGCAAAGGTTCTCAAGAGTCGAATGAATTTAAAAATACACTTGCACTTGTTTGCTGGTTCCTTAGTTTAGGTCTCTGTTTTGATGACTCAGAGGGAACGAATAGACTGTTTTCTTTAAATTTTAGCTGATAGTAGAATTCGATTGTGTGTTAATTGATGCTCTTGGGAACCAAACAAAATTAAACGAAGACCGAAATGCCCTTGGATATAACATGTATAATACCCAAGCTGAGGATAATTTTACAACGAGATATATTCCGACTCCGGCCAATTCACAGGAAAATCTGGCCCTCTTACAGCTCTCCACTGCAGACGACTAAGAAATCAGAAGAGAAACATCTCACGAACAACCTGAAATGGCTAATGGCTAAGCTTAAAAAAATATAACTAGAACAAAGTTAAGTAATTGTTTGTAGCCTGTTTCATAGAAAGATAACCAACAACTCTGATAGTGTCACGGAAAATAAATGTCCTGATTGAGCAGGCTATGGAACATATTTGCAAGATGCATGAAGCCGTGCCCAAGAAAAAGGGCAAATCTTCAACAGACACAGCCAAGAAGGCAACGAATAATGAACCGACTAATCACTTCGACTAATTCACCTACAATTCAATATCCTATAGACACTTCGAACGACCTGAACGATTCATCATCATCATCCACTTAAGCCAGTCACTCTCACAAAAGAGCAGAAGAGGTTATGTCGGAAGATTTCATCTCCCCTAAGAAAACGAGTAAATATAAGGGGCTTTTTGTCCAATCCCAAACTGTTCAAACAAAGAACAGATTCGATCCCATAAGCTCACAAGATGAGTCTGCATCGACCTCGACACGAAGTTCACAGAAAACAATCACTGAATAACAATCTAACACTAAAACTTGTCATAAAAACAAGGCACAAGCCCTACAATCTAAAGCCTAAGATTCTAGGGCTTTAGATTGTTTGGGCCCAAAATGTAAGAAGGCCCCTCCTCCTATTATAATTAGGACCAAGCTAATCTCACATACTAAGCAGAATTAACCCTTAGCTGACACACTTGAAAATAATAAGATAAATGCCATATGGGGTCTTTTAGACCCCAGTGTGAAAATGACTTATAAAAGTTTTATTTATAAACATAAACTTTTGCCGTTTTTTTTACAAGTACCTTAAAGTGTCTAGTAAAGGACTATAAAGCTTATAAGACCCAAAAGTTCAAAAACACCTTGGGGTATTTTCGACCCCTAGTGACATTTAAGGGGTAAAGAAAATAATATGTGGAACCTTCACCATTAAATACGCAAAAAATTCAATATTGATATACACCACGTTGGAAGCCAACTTTCTTGAATTAAAGGGTCAACTTGAAGAGGATGGCATTGAATTCCAGACGTACGCACTGAACTCACAGAGAACACACGCTTTTGTCCTCAAAGGCCTAGAAGGCGAGATGAAAACAATTGAAATTAAGAAAGATATCAAAAATCGTAACATAAATATTACGAAAATATTCAAAATGAAAAATACAATTAATACCATGTATTTAATAATCACAGATATCAACTGGAATGAAAGAAAATTGAATGCAAATGAAGGGCACAAGGAAAAAACGACTTCAGTCCATTCAAATTGAATTTGAGAAAAATCAAATTTAAAGCTGACAAGTGCCATTTATTTCCTAGTATAGTGAATAGTTTTAACGCATATTTTTCAGAAATTTAGTCACTTTCAAATTTATCGATTCGACTACCTTATAGTTAGTACTTTTATGGGTGTTCATATAAAGACATTTTTTTCTTTTTCTCCCAATGAGGTTTAACTGAGGTGAGATTATTGCTAGTTGAAAACTTTAATCAATACCCCACCATATGCACGTGAAACACCGTGTACTGAGGCAATATTTATAGGCCTTTGAGGAGGTCGTTAAGCCAAATTTAAAGATAAAACGACAAATTGATGAAGGGGGAGAAACTCTTAAAGGGGGTATTCTAGTCTAGAATTTTGAAAAAATCGATTTATTTTTTTAGACATTTGTAATCTTTGAATTCGTAAATAGACATTCTCCAAATGGAATTTTAAAATTCCCAGTATTTACGGAGTTGACTGATTGTGAAGCGACAATTGGGCCGTTATTTTTGAAAGTGGAATAAGTCCATTTTCTCATATATCGAAATATTTAAAGGTTTGCGCGTGAATGAATTTGAAAATATTCGCAAAAGTTAATCAATTCGATAAGGATTTAATGCTTTTCAAAACAAGATGCCACTTAACCCTTATTTCCGTAAGAGTATGTCAATATCATACTAAAATTATCATTAACTTATTTTTTCCAAAGGTGGACTTATTCCACTTTCAAAAATAACGACTCAATTATACCTGGTACTAAATGGGATAGGAAAAGGGTACTTACCAATACGGCGTGTCGGTAACAAACCTTCTTTTGAAAATAGTCAATTTGAAGTGGGAAAAAGGCACACTATACGAATCAGAAATCGCCGATTAATAAAATGTAAGACTACAATAGTATTTTATGTATCTTACCGTCAAGCGAATGTTTGAATTTTTTATACAAAACTAAACGTGTTTTTCTCGAAATTACTTTTTTCGAAGTGGTTGGCATAATATCTTGAGTTCTACCGGTCCGATTGTTTTGAAGTTTGATATGGGGCTTCAGAACATGACTCTCTATCGTCCTTACCACTTTCAAACCAAAATAATTTGTTCTACTATGTTTAAACAATGAGAAACTTCGAAAAAAACATTAAAAAACAATTTTTTTTTCAAACAACCTTCCATTTTGCCAAATTTTATTTGTTTTCTCTCTCTTTAGTAGAGACGATAAAGACATTCTTACTAATTATGAATCCATTTTTAGCTTTTGTTTTCGACGAACTGAAAAGCTGCCATCATGGCAGCCAACTCACCCTGTTTTTTTGCACTGCCATATTTGACAGCTTCTAACTTTTTCTATTTTTTTGGTTCAAAATTTTTTTTTGTATTTTAAAAATGTCAATAAACACACTGTAAAAAAATGAAACCAAATATGTTTTTTGTTTTGGTTTTATCGCTTCCGAAAATGAACCCAAATTTTCGGCCTCTAGACTAGAATATCCCCTTAAGAAGAAATTATACACACGACTTATGATTAGCGATAAATGTAAGAAACCAAATCAACTAAATTGTAATCATTCATTCGTGGTCCGTGCACGTTTCGATAAAATTACATAGTCAAAGGAGCTGAAGCAAATGGCCTGTACAGGTCCACAATTGGGAAAAGCTATTCTACACGTAATGTTTCATCGTCAGTCTTGCAAGATGCGATAAAACTAATCGTTTTTTGGCTGATATTTCATCTCATATAAGCTGCATTGTTGGAAAATTGTAATGAAAGAAGAATGGTTAATGACTATAATTGTCAACTTGCAGTCTACACGTAAAGTCTTGTTTGACAAATCTGGCATGATTATGCAAGACTGACCACAAAACGTTACTTGCAGACCAGATCTAAGGGAAATAAGAATCGCTAGGAGATATAAAAGGAGTGTATGGTGGTTGATATATTAGTATCTTTAAAGAAATTTACACGTGTAGAACTTCGTTTGCTTACTTTTCTGGTATTACATAGGAGTCCTTTGCAAATGAATAAAAATGTTTACATAGAAATTAAATATATTAACTTTTCGGGTTAATAGGAGTTGAATAAATAACAACGTTTACTATTTTTATTATTTTATTTATTATATTCTCTCCCTCATATTAGCCTTGGGCTAAGAAAAATGACCGCAAGGTTTTACATAGTATGTATAATCCAATCCTGGAATTAACAAAATACCATTATCAATCAAAAGATTAACAGCGAAAGAATCTAATTTATAACAATGACAAAATTAATTGAATAAATATCGTACCAAAAATTGGTTTATATTCCTATAATCAGTCGCATGGCTTTTCAATTTCTTACTAAGCAAAACAATAAAAAGTTGAATAAATGAGCGAAACAATAAAGAGGTGAGCGTTCCAAATTTTTAGTAACGGCCAATGACAAATTTTCAAAAGGCACGATGCACCGCCTTGTTGGAGAGCAGAGACGTTATGACACGCTAATTAAAAAATATATTTTCTTACAATAATTGCGTATTACATTAACTCTACGAAAAAATAACCTTAAATAATAAGGAAAACGCGGCAAAATGGATGGAGAACATTTATAAACTAAAAATATTCACTCGATCTTATATTTATATCATAACTTCTCTACCAAATATATAATTTATTTAATAATTGTAGTACCATTTCTAGGCCAAACGTCCGCCCGACCATTGGGGAAGACTTCCGTAAATATCTAATATTTATATAAAAAAACACCAAATAGTTTTGCGTAATGTTCAGTTTTCCATATATCGGGGTCCAGTGCCATCGCCAGGCCTATTTTATTATGCAGCAAACAGTGAGGGAAGAGGCTTTTTGTCCACTAACAGGACTTAATATGTAAAAATAACGTAATAGTATTGCCGTCTTGTCACTCAGTTTTCATATTTTCTGCGTGTCCTAACTAATTCGTTTATAATAAAGGTTAAATTGCAATCACACAACACGCTAATAAAAAGAAAAGGACAAACCAATAGTGTCCAGTACACTTTTTCCTTTTCATTCTTAATTGATTAGACATCCGAACTATATTTCTATGACAAAGAATGAGACACATGTCAAGATTTCAAACGAATATAAGTAAAATCGTTATCCAAATATATATATAAATAAGTGTACTCGCACCGGAAAAAATAAAAAAGACAAATATTATTTACTAAACGAAAAAGATGAAAACTGAAATCGGAGAAGAGGCGTTTTTAACGTCTGCAACCCCATGCTCCGGCCGCTGGCGACGACTGGGGCGGTTGTTCCTTATTACGACCAAAAGCGGGAAAATCGGTAACGCTTGCCGTATTTGGAGCGTTCTGTTCCCAAGGCCCGCCTTGAACCACGAACCCGTTCGATTTCCCATCACGATTGTCCGGTGTACCCTCTTGGGATGAAGCCGATTGATCGAAATGGAAATTTAGTGTGTTCAATTTTTGACGAGTCTCCATTTCTTCATAGTCTTGAAGCTATAATAACCAAACAAAAAAACAATTAACAACATTTCAGCGTGAAAGGTTAATTGGTTCTATGTAAAAATCAATTAGTATAAATGCTAATGGTTGTCGAAACACTTCCTATATATTACAACTAATTGAAAAAATTACTTACAAACTCTTCAGCACTATTGAGCAACTCTTCACGCGCCTCGATAACATTGTCCTCCTGGCCAGAGATGATAACCAAATTGGGATTAGAATCGTTGCGCAACGGGAACTTTATATCCACTCTGTACTGGTCCATAATTCTTCTGATGTTGCGACCACGACTACCGATCAGACGCGAGTGGATGCATGAATCAATTTGGATTTCTTCTTTGAATAAGTTGTCCAAATCGGCGACGATCTTTTCGATGGCTTCTTTGGCGCGTTTTGCGTTCTCCTCATATCCCATTATGGTGATAACATTTTCGATATCGTCGCCTAAAATTAAAAAATGAGAAAAAATGTATTTACAAATTTTTATGTCCGTGATTTAACGAAGTGATATGTCGGACTTACCTTTTTTGGGGAAAGTAATTTGAACATCATGATCGTTCCGAATCTTCATAATAACGGCACCTCCCTTCCCAATAATTTTTGGATGGTAATCGGGGTTCACTTCCAATTGCACAGAGTAGGATCGCAATTCCTTGTCTTTTTTCTCCTCTTCTAATTCCTTAACTCTTTCCAATAATGCCACTTTGGCTTCCTCACAATTTGCTGGAGTTCCATTGACTTTTATTATGTTGTTCCGTTCTTCGGCGGACGACATGGTAATGCGAACATCAAAGCGATCCATTAATTCACGTACAGCTTGACCCTGGAATTGCAAGAGAAAATTAAAGAAATTTTGTGAAAAACAGATTAAGAACTACTCTTTCACCTTGGCACCAATGATGGATCTATGCATTTCGAATGGTACCTCAACTTCAATAGTAATAGGTACTGAATCGAACAAAGCTTGTTTGGCTTGAAGACAATTCTCTTCTTTGCCAGTGATTTTGATAACGTCGCATTGTCTAATCGGCTCGCTGCCCACATCGCCATTGGTCAATTCCGAGTGGTATTCGTCAGTGTTATCCCTATCAGGAAATTTAATTTGCACGTCATATTGAGAGCTGATCGATTGAACTTTTGTTCCTTTCTGACCCATAACAGATCGATGGTGTTTTTGAGGAATAATACAATCAATGGAAACCATTGATTCCAAATGACTGATGATTTCATTGATGCGTTGTTTTGCTGCTTCGATACAATCTTTGGCACCTTTCAGTACCACTCTATCGCCATCTACCCCAGGCCGTGGGAACGAAATCATAACGCCTCCGCATTCGTCGCTAATCTTATGCAGAACCTCCCCCGTCGTGCAACGAAATGTTTATGGTATTTCGGTTCCACTCGGATATCGTCTTCAATTAAGTTATCCACGCCTTTAATCATCAATTCTAATTGTCTTTTAGCATCTTCTACGGCATCTTTTTTACCGATAATGGTAATAACTTCACGATCGTTGTCAGTGTTTGAAGGAAAAATTATTCGAACTCCAGTTGAATCGCGAATTTTCTTAATGTTCGCTCCACTCTTTCCGATCAAGAATTTATGGTGTTGAGCTTGGGCACGAACCTGTATCATTATAAACATATTGTTATTGTAGTCTAGAAAGCTTGAAAATTCAATTATTGATACCTCAGCGGTGTAACTGGCAAGTTGTTTCTCATTTGCTAAATCCAGTAGTTGTTGCTTTGCTTTTTCCACATCATCTTTGGGTCCTTGAATGATAACTTTGTCACTCTTGCTATCAGTGCTTGGAAATTTGATGGTTACACCTCCACAGTCCTCCATAATTGAATGGATCAGTTTTCCTATAGAGTCGTATTTAGAGAAATTGTGACAATTAGAGAAATATGGCATTGTTAATTTACCTTTAGCACCAATCAAAGAATTATAAAACTTTGGATCAATCGTAATCTCATCGTTTACAATATTGGCCAATTCCTCTTGAATTTTCTGAATTTTTTCTCTGGCAATTTCGACATTTTCACGTTTTCCAATGATGATGATGGCATCGCTTTTGTCACCTTCGGCGGGCAAGTCGATTTTCGTGTTAGTTTCCTCTCGAATTTTCTTAATATTGGCCCCGGCTGCGAAAAACATTTATTAGAATTTATTTTTCCTTAAGTGCCCAGTGAACAATTACCTTTTCCAATAATAAACTTATGAAATTGCTTGTAAATTGGCACACTGATCTGGTGAAAAGCCTCGTTCAATTCTTTGACTTTCTTCTCCAAAAATCGGACGCACTTATCCACGTCCTCCTTGGGTCCTCGCACTTTCACAATGTCATTTCTATCTCCAGCACTGGGAAAAACAATTTGAACTTGATTGAAATTCTCTCTAATCTCTTTTATTGTTTCCCCTTTGGTACCTGCAATATACATATATTAAAATTTCATCTTCGATTAAACCACTATCAGAACTGACCAATAATCGTCTTATAGTGGCGTTGTGGGATGATAACGTCCCGTTCCTTTTCGTTTTCCAACTTGAAAATTCTTTGTTCCAAATCGGATCGAGTATTGGCCACGTCGTCTTTTGTTCCCTCAATACGAATTAGGCCACTCTCATCGATATTAATCACAACATTGAATTCCTCTTTTAATTTATTTACATTGGCTCCTCCCTTGCCGATGATGTGCTTAAACAGTCTCGGATCGACTTGCATTTCAACGAAGCACATATTTTGCATCAGAGAGTTGGCGATCGTTTCAATTTGCTCTTGAGCTTTTTCCATCTATAAACATAAATATTTATAGAAACAATTCAGTAAAAAAAGTAATATATGTTAAAATAGATGGTAACTATAGTTTTGATAAGTGCACGCATTATTAATATTTAAAAATAAAATCAAATCTAATGTGAAATCTCTTTAAATAATGTCTCGGGTTAAAATTAAAAAAAAAAAGATAATGCTTACCTCATCTGGAGGACCTTCAATTCTAATTTTATCTTCCTTATCCGTAAACTCAACATGGACTTTAGGGAAATCATGAGTAATTTCCTTAATTCTCTGTCCCTTTTTGCCAATAATGTATTTGTGAAGCCAAGCAGGAGCGATTACATCACTTGAACGAACAGAGTTAGCCTTCTCGTAGACTACATTCAAGGCGGCGCCGAGTTTGTCGTGGGGTCCTCGTAATGTAATGGTGCCGATATTGGAGTCACTTGGAGGCATTTCTACACTAACTCCCGTCTTCTGAAGAATTTCGGACAACGTTGCACCTTTTTAAACATTTGTAATTAAGTTTTTGTTGCGCAATATAACAGAATAATTCTTACCTTTACTGCCAATAACGTATTTATGTTGCGATTTGTTCACTTCTACTGAAACGATGGTACATTTTTTTTCCATCAACTTGTAAGTTGCTTCAATCTTGGCTTTGGCGGTGGCAACACCTTCCTTTTCGCCAGAAATGAAAATTTCATCTTTCACCACAGATTGTGGAGGTACGATTATTTTGGTACCAGTTTCTGCCATCAATTGATTAATAGATTCATTGAACGGGCCGACGATGAACGGATGATAAATCTTCGGAATGTTCAATCTTTCCTGAGCTTTTTTCGACAGTTTATCGGATGTTAACCTGATCTCGTGTTCAGCTTTTTCAATGCCTGAATGAATTATTAAAATTCATGAATACCGTCGCTTCATTAAGCGGTTTCTTACCTTCTTTAGGTCCGGTAATGTTAATTACGTCAGACTCGTCGTTCATGTTAGGTACGGAGATTTTGGTACCGGTTTGTTTTTCCAACTCCCTCAGACGTTCACCTTTCTTACCCAAAATCCATTTGTGGTGTTCTTTTGGGATTTGAACCCATTTGTGAGCCTACATTTATAAAATTATTTATTCCAAATAATTTTAATCTTTTTTTGTTCAAGTCTTACCTGAGTTTGGAAATGGGTCAAAATCTTAACCCTTGCCTTGTGCACTTCATGTTGCTTGCCGGACACCAAAAAGGTCAACGATTGATCTTTGCCTTGGGATATTTCAATGTGGGCACCTGTCTCTTTCATGATTGCACCACATGTTTGTACGGATTCTCCTTCACCGAATTTCGAACCGCTGTCCAATTTACGTTCTTCGTATGGGACCCTATTAATAAAAATGCAAATTAATCATTATTAAGCTCGAATGCAAATTGAAACAGATTTAAAATGGAAATATTGAACTACTACTGTTGCGAATGACTTACCTGAATACTTGAGTAATGACGGAGGAACCCACACGCATTTGGTGGTTAATGTTGGAACCCCATTGTGGAACCGATGCATTCTGACGAAGCTGGCTGGATTCGGGCAAGGCCGGGAACAAGTCGTCGTAAGTTTTGAAGCTCACTTCGTAGGAGCCGCTCTCTTCAATCACTGGTTGCTGCATTTTGGGATTGTCCTGTTTCGCGCCAAGTCGTTACAGTAGCACTGTACAAAATAAAAATATATAGTGTAATGCACGTTGACCCTCAAAAATGGGAAAAGGCTTCGGTTGCCTTTTTTTCCAAAAATTATGCACAACAAGCTCATAATAATCGTTTTTATCTATGTAATTGGTGTTATCTGGTTGACCCTTATTTTATTTACATTTAAACACACAAGATGTTCAGGACCGATAATAGTTATCGACCCTAATTTATGACAAACTTTTATGCTTATTTTTACTGAAAATATTCAAATTTATTGTTTTAAAGACTGATTGTAAGTTTTAACCCGAATAGTATGAATTCCATACATGAAAAAACGTGACTTTTAACTGAAAATATGCTCGATTAATGTTAATACTACTGAACGAAGAAAATAAAAATTAGTTGACACATATGGAAAAACAAATGAAACAACAAACCAGAGTTTTTCAGAAAATGACAATTTCCCTGATTAGTACCGATGTAAATCTGCAATATCTATTCGAAAACAACGTAAAAATGCATAAATAAACAACGAAATTAACAAAAAAAATGCGACACAGTGAAGGCATGAGGCAGTCGACGTGTCACCCATAGACCGATCCAGCACGAAATTACTAAAATAAAAACAAACTTTTCAATGGACTTACTGTACTGTAAAAACAGAAAATCCGTCCTGGAAAACCGGAATCTATAAAGTATCCAGTTTTGATTGGTGGCCTGGAAAAAATTAACGATTATTATGAAAATTCAAGCAAGCACGTTTTTCTCGTACCCAATGCCAAGTAGAAAATGATAAGCTTTACGGAATTGAAAGTTGTCGTGGTTAAATGTCACGTACTCAGGCGCACGTCAAAATAATTCGTTTAGAGCACCCTCTTTTGTTGAAAACTCAAATCAACTGATCGTGAGTGTCAGATCATTTCAAATTCTCAGCGTTGGGGTTGGTTTGAGTACCACAAAAGTAGGCAACTCATAATTCCATTTATATGTAATATACTCTTTTTGTATTTAAATTTTCTTGATTTGAGGAAATATTGATTTAAACTCGTTTTCTTACAATTTTATTTAGGAACTGACTATTTCAATGTTGCTGTTTGCAAATTTTATTCGATCTTATTGCTGTTCACTTCAAACTAGAGTCATCTATGAATAGTATAATAAACTAAGTAAATTAAATTTGAATTAAAAAAAAACAATTAATTGTTCATCTTACATTAGATCACTATGTAACTAGAAATACAATAATTTATAAAGAAGAATGTTGTTAAATTAAAATAAATAAATCCCTGTAAAATAAATGACATGGCAACAATGAAGAAACGCCAATTTGTCACTACATGTCAAGTGAAGTGACATCTAGTCGCTGTCAGTTTATAGCATAAGGTCCAAATCCTAAATTTGAAAAATTGAATTTTCAAAAAAAAAAATCGAAAATTTTTGTAGTTTATTATTATTAATTGTCCAGTATGTCGAAAGAAATGCAATTACTTAGACTACTTAGAGGAAATTTTGTACAGGTATGTCATTTTTAAGTTACATAATACCAAAAGGAATGTTTATTTTGAGCCAAATAGAAATAATAGTACTGCTAACAATAAGAGATAAATTAATGTGTATATGTATATAATAAATAAAAAATCATAATATTTTTCAATAGACAAGATGTATGCATTCTGCACATACAATGAATGCTGCCGCAGCCGTTGCCCCTGAGCAACAACAAAAACCATCAAGGCTCAAAACTTTGTCAATTTACCGTTGGAACCCTGACAAACCCCAGGAAAACCTTACATGCAAGATTATCAAGTCGATTTAAACACGTGCGGCCCCATGGTGCTGGATGCTCTAATTAAAATCAAGAATGAAATTGACCCAACTCTAACTTTCAGAAGGTCATGTCGTGAAGGTATATGCGGTTCTTGTTCTATGAATATTGGTGGCGTGAACACTTTGGCTTGCATTAGGTAATGTGAAGGAATTATTCGAATGATAATTTAATTATTGTGTTGTAGTAAAATTGATACAAATCTCTCAAAAAAGAGTAAGATTTATCCATTGCCTCATATGTATGTAGTTAAAGATTTGGTTCCTGATTTGACCAATTTTTATAATCAATACAAGACTATTGAGCCTTGGCTGCAAAGAAGGTAGCTATTAAAACATAAAAGCATCAAAATTCCACTAAAATATGTTACAGTGATTCAGAAACTCGCAGTAAATCTGGAGAAGTACAACAATTCTTACAAAGTGTTGATGATCGCGCAAAACTTGATGGTCTTTATGAATGTATTTTATGTGCTTGCTGTTCCACTTCATGTCCAAGCTATTGGTGGAATGGTGACAAATATTTGGGTCCTGCTGTACTTATGCAGGTTTAATTGTTTATTAATGTTCAGAAAGCAAATCAAATAATTTAAAAATCATTCTTTCTAGGCCTATAGATGGATTATTGATTCTCGAGATAATGCAACCGCAAAGAGGTTAGATAAAATGAGGGATCCTTTTTCTGTTTTCCGTTGTCACACTATTATGAACTGTACTAGGACTTGCCCTAAAGTAACAATATTATAAAATAATTAAAATTCTTATGTTAAAATATTATTTTTAGGGTTTAAATCCAGGAAAGGCCATTGCTGAAGTTAAGAAATTATTGGGTGGTATCGCCTCTAAGCCCGCTCCTGAATTAGATCCTGTAGCATTAAAAAAGTGATTTTGTTAATTGTAGAACGAGCCAAATATGTATTTATTACTGTTCTGTCAAACTAATATAAAAAAAATGAAAAAAATAATTGACAATAAATTTAGCTTTTAGGTAAAAAAGAAAATGAAAAATATTGCAAATATTTTTCTCTAATAATAATGAAGGCTAAATGTACGGTATAAAGAGTTGCCTATGTAAGAAAATACCTCAAAAACTATATAAATATACGAAAATGTCTTATATAAATATTAGTAAAATGTCACATTCTGTAAAAAGTCTTTCTGGCATGATATTACCAACAAAACAAGTGAAGCTTGGTCAATCAACATAAAACGATCTATTATTTTTCTTCAAAAATATTTATTGAAGTAAACATTGGCAACATTGCTTAACGATCTATTATTTTATTCGTCGATTCGTGACGTTCTGACATTTCATGACATAACTGCTGGCGAAACGGACGCATTTTATTGGATGAAATAAACACGTTAGTAAAGTGGTTTTTATATCTGATAGTTTCGGAGAAAAATTTCGCTTCGCGAATCCGTACGGTTTGCGACGAATTTCTATTAGTCAGTTTGCTCCGGTTTGTACCGTCCAGAAGGCGTTTTATATTAAATCAAGGCCAGAATCGAACGGTATACGAGTTTGTCTACGACCAGGATAGCGCGGGATCATTACAAATCAAAACGTGGATACGATGAGTAGCGGCTTGGACGTTTTGAGTGGCTCATTGAGGGTGCGAAACAGCACCTTCAAGGGGTCCCGCAATTTAAACAATGTAAAAAATTTTCGAGTTGAAGAAGTGAAGGCATGTCCAAGTGTTATGTCGCCGGAGACGAAAAGATTGTTGCCGCCAAATACGGAAACTGTTCAGACCAAACCATTTCCAATTAGAGGTGAGTACTTTTTTTGTTCTTTTTTTAATTAACTTGCACCCTCTCGCTTTTCATTGCATGATAATTAGATATCTAGTCGGTTTTACACATGGTTATTATTTAAATTAAACACGTGCCTATAAATAATTGATATGCTTTTTTTTTTTTGAGTTTTGTTTGATCATTTTTGGGTTAAAAAGGTTATTAAGTCAACCCTCAGGATGGGCCACAGGGTTGCCAGCTGTTCAGACATGAATAGCGCCAATTACAGTATATTTCTTATCATTGTCATTTACAACTGATTGAAATCTGTGAAAATGAAAATCGATGAACAGGAAAATCCACAATCGAAAAATGATATATTTTAATTGTAAAGAGCTGAGGAGAATTTTAGTCTTTTCTATTATCCTGAAATTGTTTACGAGCCGAGGCAACCAAAAATCTCCTCATTTTTGCACCAGAGCCAAATCCTTATTTTTGGCATCATCTTTTTGCTTAAAAGAGCCATGTCGGCGTAATTGTACTACACCTGGCAACATTGGACCATGGAAATTTTGACAACTGTTAAATATATTAAAATACATTCCAGAATTGTTATTTATTTATTTACAAATTGACTTCTTATATTTGTATTTTAACAATTTGTTGCAATTTTAAAGCAAAAATGTCAATTTTATATTTTTCCATAACCTCAAAACTAATTTTACTTATTGTTAATTAAAAAAAAAATGACCAAAGCATTTTTCTCTATATTTTCAATTAAATTTGTCATAAAAATATTAAAGTCAGTGTAAACTTATTGTTGATAATTAATATGGGTACGTAAAATAATGATGGGGACTTTGGTTACTGGACGCATTATTACGTTTATTACTTTTTTTTTCTCAAACCATGGCAATTTTGAAAAGTATATGATTATTTTGTTTTGACGAGAGCTCACTATTACAAATAATAAAATTCAGAGGAAATGTTCATAACATTGAATTAAATATAAATTTGTTCAAACTTATATTTATCAGCTAAAATGTAATATATTTTCATTTAATAATTACAGTTTAAAACACAAATAATAAAAAAAGTACATTTATACATATCTAAAACTTTTAATAAATATTATAACGACTTAATATATTAATTCCATCACTCGATCCATCAATTCCATCAACTGCGAATGCACATGACAAAAAGAACGTTTTTCTTAATGTGGTTACGTGAGTATAATCATGGTTCACGTTTGATATGAATATCACAGACATCTTTTTATTCCTGCTTATATTACAAATTATTGGTTCTAATGCCCAAGGTCTTTTCTCAAGATTGCAACATGTTGATGTCATATATTGAAATTCATAAAAAACTAGACTCATTTGAAAACCATTTGATTTTCAACCTTAGAAAGATCAATTCATTGTTTTCTTAACGATTGTTGTAAGAAACGATGAGTTTAGAGTTCAACAAAAGATACCCATCTGTGTAATTTGTATTTCACTCACATATTACAAAGAAAAGGAGAAGGGATTAGTTAACTTCCAGATCTGTTTTTGTATTTTAACGAATTTTAACCACCTTTAATTCCAGCTTACCAATTCAAAAACACGAAAAAAAAATGATGAATACGAATCCTAGAACGTCACTGAAAATTTTCATGCACTTCTCGGATAAACTACTTTTAAAGTTGTTTAAAGTGTTAAAAAAGTTGCACAAAAATACTCTAGTTTGAAAACACTACAACTCGATTTATGGTTGGGATGTGCTAATGAAATATGAACAGTTGACAACTATTATAACAAGTAATATGTAACACCATCACTATTTCCAGTAGTACAACTGTACATTTAAGTAGAAATAGCTATTAAACATCTTAAAAGTACTAAGCCGGTTATGGAGAAAAACAAGCTTGCATGAAGCAGCAGTTTAACCATATTTGTAATTCATGGATAATTAAGGGCAATATTATATAATAATGGTATTATTTGTAAATTAGGCCTGTTTATAGATATATGTATGTTAAACACGGATGTTTGCGTTGAAATCTTGATCAGACCTTACCTATTAAGGCTATTATGTAAAACTTGTTTCATATCCAAATCAGGCAATTACTAAACGGGTACGTATGTTGTTCTAGCATTAGTAACCAATGTCAAGTGCAATTTCTCAGCAGTTTTAAGGACATTACGTGATATATAGATTAGAAAACCGTCTCAAATACGAACGCCGAACGTCTACGTTCATATGTAACTAAAAGCGCTAAAATCGAATGGGACAATTAAACTGATCGTCATGAATAAACATTCGCCGAGGTGAACTCTGTAGTTTATGGTACCGCCGTAAATAACACGACGTACGCTAAACCTGTATATTCACACGACACTCCCTACTCACATGATATCGAAATTATACCTCTAGTTTACTTTTAGCTAAAGTCTCTGCCTCGGCTCCTCGGGAGTCTATTATTAACATCTATTATTGAAAAAATATTCCGATTTTCATCTATAGTTGGTGTGAAAAAGTGATAAAATGAAGAGTAACGGGGCATTAAGTAATGGTCCTTTAGGCATTTCCAGGGGAATTTCCTGTACAACCGACGGACATACTTACCGGACTACCAGACTTATGTCCATTCGAATCGGTGAGTGACGGATTTATGTACCTATGTATTTGTCTAGTAGGCGCAGGCATCGTTACAGGACGACGACGCAAAAACATTTTATTTTAGTTCAGACAAACGTATGTAGAAAAGTCAATTTAATTGTTTACATCAATTTTTTTACATTACTTAACGTCTTGACTTGATTTGTATTGATCAAAAACCTGGATTTTTTCTATCTTAAACTCGTTACTTATCATTATTATTAAAACGTTTCAATGAGGAAATTACCAAGCACATGTTCATGTTAATTGTGAGTCGTCTCCTGATAAAGACAACAACAATTTTATTTTTGGTCTTTTATTATTTTTGACGCAAATGCAAAAGCTGTTGCCCAATTTTTATTTTCGATAATCTGGAATGGAACATTCCTTTAATTTTCTAAATTTGAAGAAGTGAATAGCAATTTGGCATTACAATAGACTGATGAACGATTAATAAAAACTTCCAATCACGTGATGTACGAGTGAGATAGGCACTTTGCATTATCACACTTTTTAAGCGTGATTTGTTAGTGTAGCTTCATTTTTTCCCACCAATTGTTATCGTATAATTGCATGGACATGTCAGTTGGATTCAACGTATCTATAATTATTTATTTCTTAATTTGGTAAAGTTTTTCATTGTTTGTTGAAAACCAATAACATTATTAATTTGTTGATAAACACAGTAATTAAAAAAGAGAAGTTCCTGATAATTCCAATTTAAAATATTTAAATTTTCAATGTTGATTAGTTTGAATTTTGCTTGCGCAAAGGTTAGTACTGTTTTGTAAAAAAAAAATATTATGCCAGAAACTTTGACGTACACAAATAGGTCGCTCAGTTGGAGGTTTTCGGACCAAGACACTGATACGGGTAAGGGAAATTGCGAACTTATGAAATTGCAACCTTTTACTTTCATTATTAGAAAGTAATTAAATGGTTCTTTTTTTTCTTAATGATTTTCCAACGTTTACACAAGTTGTTTATAGTATTGAATGAAGAAAAAAAAAGTGGAAAAATTCAAGAGGAGAGTGAATTACCAAGACCTTGGACTGGGTCAAGAAATGTTACATAATGAGGTAAACAGGAAATGAAATGAATCGTGACAATTTGTTATTGTTTTTTGCTGGATGTTTTCTCTATAGACATAATACTTTATGGCATTTAATGTATGTATAATTATGAAAACTGATAAACCATCGTATCCGAGGATAAGTGACCTGGAGAAAGTTAATATTTAGATTGTAATGCGCCATCAAGTGGCGTCATTAACTGTTACAAAATCAATAAACAACCTGATAATATGGTTTTGGAATTCCAGGTTTTTTTTCGGTTGCTTAACCATGTAATAAGCAGGATTCGTTTACAGTTTGACATAGGACAGGTAAAACAAACCCATAATTTTCTTGGTATGGTTTTATTATTGATCAATTAGATGGTTAAGAACGTTGATTCTATTTCGAAAGTGAAGGAAAATTTGCCTGAATTGGCATCGCGGTTCAATTTCCTGTTTAAATCTGCTGCATCAAAGAAATTTTGTTTCTAATAATGGTAATCTTAAATTTAAAATGTCGTAAAAAATTTAAAATATGTCCTACATATTAGTTGGAACACAAGTTGCATTTTCATTGAATGTTTTCATCTGAACTTCGAGGTTTTCCGTATTAAACAGATGATGACCTTAGCGGCTGCAGTTGGAAGGAACAAGTAGGTAGTTGTTTCCTCGTAATGGACAATAGAAGTTTAAAAAAAAACCCTCATTAACGTTAAGACATGAGTCCTATTGTCCTACCAATCTATAAACACAACTGTACATTCTACTTCAGCTTCCAAATGGAACCGCCGTTCTTTAATAAACTAGAAACTTGATAATCGTTTAAGTACAAATCTAATCTAATGAAAAATTGCATGTTGTAAGTCTTCCCACTTCATATTGACTAAGAATAAGTAGATCTCGACTCATCTCGTCTACATGGAGTTGATTATTATCATGAAGAAACGGAACGTTATTTTTGATTTTTCCAGCGAATTTACTTATAATGTTGACCAGTAAAAGGTGTCTGCATACAACCAAGCATTAATGTTGACATGACGTTGCGTAAAATCTAAGAACAGCCTTTGTACATAAATGTATTGTTGTCATTTAATTACTCTGGCATTTATATTCTAGTGATAACAGGAATCATCATCATTAAGTGTGCAGCAACAGTACAGAATGCGACATAACTACTAACTTAAAAGTAGTATTGAAGAATAAATACAATTCATTTCTTGATGTTATGGTGGACGGAAATTTTTGATTATTTACCAATACGAGAAGAATTACAATAATTTCATTAAATAATATAATAGTAATCCATGTTTTTGTAAATTTATTTGAATTCGAATGAAATTCAGTATTCAGCCAACTGACGCTGGACTAAAAATAACTTCAAATTTTTCGTCGCCTTATTTCTAGGAGGAACATATTTTTTTGTGTATGTTTAGTAGAGGCGACGTGTTCGCGATTTAATAAATTTTAAATTCACTTCAGATTATGATTCTTAACCATTACTTTTCTTGTAAATTGTTCGAAATTGAACGATGAAAATTAATCTCGAAATTTTAATTTCATAAATATTATTTGATGAGTTCTGGCAAAATGTAGATAGACGGAAAATGTCATAATTAGCAAGTAATCTAAAAACATATGTTTACCTTATGATAAAGCACACAGCAAGGTTCGATTTTAGGATCGGACTCGTTCGGTCAAAGATCGAGTTTGCCTCACTTGCACGTTTTTTTTCAGTGAAAGTTTATATATTACATCAAGTCTATCTGTCTTTTGGCTATATAAAAGCAAGATTTATAATTCAAAAAATTACATTATTACCTGTCGCGCCTTAAAACGACAGTCATGAATAACAATAACAGTAAAAAATCTCATTTCACTAGAGCGATATCCATTCGTATCGGTAACAATTATTTCAGATTTTTCAGGTAAAAACAAAGTATTTACAAATTTTTCATTTTTTTTTCAGGTGAACGAGCGAATTATGTCAACAGTCCACACGTCATCGCCATGGTCGGTTTACCAGCCAGAGGTAAAACGTACATTTCCAAAAAATTGTCACGTTACCTGAACTGGATTGGAATAAACACGAGAGGTAAATGTTGTTTTTACATTTAGTACGCTTATTCAAATTGACTTTTTTTGCTTAGTGTTTAATCTTGGCGAGTATAGAAGACATGCCACCACGGCCTATCAGAGCCACGACTTCTTCAGGCCGGACAACACGGAAGCAATGGCGATCCGCGCCCAGTGCGCTCTCGAGGCACTTCAAGACGTTTGCCACTGGTTGGAAAACGGAGGTGAAGTAGCCGTTTTCGATGCTACCAATTCGACAGCAGAACGTAGAAAAGTAATTCAGGATTATGTGGTCAACAAAATGGGCTTCAAATTGTTTTATGTTGAATCGATATGCGACGATCCTCAGATTATCGAACAGGTAGGTTCCATTCAGAGTTTCAATATTTGAGTGGTCTAGATGCCAAACCTGCTATCTCCATATTAAAGGATTTTGAGTAAACCGTTTACATATTACATTGATTTTGCATTGTACCGCCAACTTTAGGGCTAGTTTTATAAGAGATTTGGTGGTATATGAAGCTTAAACTACTAAAATATATGAAACAATCTTATTTTAGAAAGCAATAACACACACACCTCCAAATGTAACAAATTTTGAGATGACAGGTTTTGCATCTAGACTACTCATTTTAACGATTTTTAGATACTTTTTGTTATGACTATATTACTACTGGTATGATGATCTTTCTTTTATTTTTTTTGTTTTTAGAATATCATGGAAGTAAAAATCAGTAGTCCCGATTATGTAAATATGAACAAAGAAGCAGTTTTGGACGATTTTCTGAAGAGAATCCAACACTACCAAGAAAAGTATTGCCCCTTGGACGAGGAAAAGGAACGGGATGTTTCCTTCATGAAGATCTACAACACAGGTGAAAAAGTGGTTGTCCACAAACACGAGGGCCACGTTCAAGCTAGAATAGTCTATTATCTAATGAATATTCACATCACTCCGAGGACCATTTATTTAACTCGAGCAAGTTTTAAACTAAGACGTTTCAAACAAATTAAACTGGAACTTTTCATTCTAGCATGGAGAGAGCGACCATAATTTATTGGGTCGCATCGGAGGCGATTCAAATTTGAGCGATAGAGGTCATTTATACGCCAATGCTCTGTTAACGTATATCCATGAACAAAAAATTGAGGGTCTTCGTATTTGGACGTCCTGGCTGAAAAGAACCATACAAACGGTATCTGGTTTAGATGTGCCCCAGGAAAGATGGAAGGCTCTGAATGAAATAGATGCGGTGAATTGAATCAAATTCAACTATAAATATTAAGGTAATCAGTCCGGTTTTTTAGGGGGTTTGCGAAGAAATGACCTACGAAGAAATAAAAGAATATTATCCGGAAGAGTTTGCGTCCAGAGATCAGAACAAGTTCGCTTATCGGTACCCGAGAGGCGAGAGTTATGAAGACTTGGTGGCTCGATTGGAACCGGTAATAATGGAATTGGAGCGACAGGGAAATGTTCTAGTTGTGTCACATCAAGCTGTGTTAAGGTGCCTTTTGGCCTATTTCTTGGATAAATCAGCAGGTACATGATAATCTTTTAAAACTTTTCAAAAATAAGTTTTTTTTTGTATTTTAGATGAGTTGCCTTATTTGAAAGTACCTCTTCACACGATAATCAAACTGACTCCAGTCGCTTATGGGTGTCGCGTTGAACACATTAAATTACCCATTGAGGCCGTTGACACTCATCGTGCCAAACCCAAAGTAAGTACTCTTAAAGAAAAGATTTTTTTATAGATAGAGGACTGTCAATGTAGTTAATTCAATGCTTGTTTTCTTCAATCCACTAATATTTTCAACGTTTCATCCTCTACTACGAATAAATTTGTTGACTAACTTAGCGTTGGCATGGTGTAAATAAACATATTTCTTAAACAATGTTTCAGGAGCCAGACCAATGTTCCTCTGCAGAAATAACTACTAACGAATAATTTCGATTTGAAGCGCACATTAATTTTTCAATATTTACGAGTTTATAAGGCTTAATTTATAAGAATAGGATTGTGTTTGAACTATTGTGATAAAATTGTACAAACGTGTCATTTTTTTCTCGAAAATCATGCAGAATTTCTGTCTATTTCCTTCATATACACCTGGATCGTTCATTCTTTTAAAATTAACCACGTTGACAGGTGATAATACTAACTTTAGATAATTGCAAGAAAAACAGAAAAATTTTGCATGTTTTAGTTGCCATTAAAGTGCCGTATTTTGTAATACATAGATATTTTACACTTGTAAAGTTTGCAAACAATTTCTTAGCTATGTAAGAGGAGTAACGGGCAAAATTAGTTAAAATGTACATATGCAATCGGAATAGAAAAAATTTAATTCGGGAAACAATGTAATAACAGGTGGTGGAATTTTTCAAGCTAAACATTTTCTAAGCTCGTTTGTACCTAATGTAGTTGAAATACCTATGCTTTATTTTGAAAATATTTGAATTGTATTGAGAATTTTTTTGTTGTTTTTCATTCGAATTGTAAAACAAGTTTTTTTTGTTATTCTTTTTAAGGTTCCCGGTGAACTGGAGGAAAAGTTCCGGCTCAAGAATAAAATTACACTCGACACGACTTCGACTTGAACTAGTAGTAGAAGAAGGTCGTGACTGAACAGGGTGCATGAACAAAACTATATTTTCAATTGTGCGATTGTGATTGATTGATTACTGATATACTTTTATTTCTTCGAAGATTACGTTTTAACATAAAAAAAACAATTTCAGTTTAATTATTAATAGCGAAAGTAAGAACTAGAAGTCCTTTTGTTGTGAGTTAGTAAAACCGTTTAGTTGACTAGGTGAAAATTGTAAAAACCTTATATTAATAACTTTATTTGTTAAATACATATATTTTATAATAATATTGCTAATTTTTTTTAAATTCAAATACTCATTTTGGTGTTTACAGAGTGGTAAATAGTTACAACACTCTAATCTTATGTTGAATCACTGAATGTGGCCACGAAATATTGACCAATCAGGCAACATTGCGTCTCCATACTACACTATTAGTTTGCTAAAAAATAAAGAAAAACCATCCATCTAAAGAGAGGTATATAAAGAGAAAAATAAAATATCTCTCACGAGGGCCACTCAACTATGACATAATTTCAAAAAACAATATTTTTGTTAAGCACGACAGCAGAATTAATGTTGAAATATTTTAATGTTCACTTGAACCCTAAATTTTGTTAAAACACTCATGTAATGAAAGGGCAAGAGAGCAAAATACGGATATTACTGCTAACTATACTCACTGGAAGTAGGTGAAATGTGAAGGAAATTGATAGATGAGAAAGCTCCGTATAAGTTCTAATGACCTTACCTTTACTTGAAATTGTGAATTCATTAGTCAACATGTCGGCTAAACAACTAAAGGGAAAGGAAAAAAACTTTAAATATTGCCTTAATTACATACATATATATGTATCTAATATTTAAACTGAGCCCGACGACGGTGAAAAGACCTGTCAACCTGAAAAACCTATTACCTCGAAGATAGAGAATCGGGATTAAAATTCCAGCATGAATTCATAAAGCCGAAAGCCAAGGTTGCAACTAACAAGAGAGATATTTTAATGCTGTAGGAAATTTTCAACAAACATTACAAAAAAACTGAAATTTTAGCTTTATGACTCTGCATTTTAGGAAGAGGACAAAAGGCAAAGGATGCCGCAAATATCGAATTGATTAAAATTCGTTAATGCGAAAAAGGCCATTGCCACCATCAACTCTGCTCTCACAAAATGAAAATAAAGTCGGATCCGTATTTGGTATAGTTCGAAAAGTCGTCGGGGAAAGGCAGTAGAGCAGTTCAATTAAGCAGCAAATCATTCGGTTTTCGGAACGCCCGTTCGCTCCTAGCGATTCCCATACATTTCTCACTGTGATAAGTGGAATTTTCGTGTGGCCCATTTCTGGATCAATATTTTCCCGGAGTCCTGGGAAAGCGGTGTGCGCGCGCCATTTTCCTTTCCCGACCGCCATTACGGTGGGAAATATCGAGCCGCCCGGTTGTGCCGCCTTCGGTTTGGCAGTCAGCGTTCGTTTTCTAACACTGCATGAGGTATTTGAAAATTCGGTTCGATTTTTGCCAATTAATTATTTGTTGAAACACGCGTACCACGATATTGATTCATTTGTTTTGATTTAGTTTATGGTGTAAGATATAGTGGCCTCGGATGAAATCTCACGCGACTTCTATTGGTAAGTCAGTCACCACATCCAATATGAAAAATTTCTTTACATTACTATTTTTCGTATGCCAAAATTTTTCAAAGCTACATTCCGTGTCTGTTGTCACAACAATGTTTTTCAAATGCTTCAGACTTCGTTAAACTCGGTTTTCATCAATGATTCTTCTCATTGTAATGAAGCCCAAAGTGCGTGTTAATTTCCAGAGGAAATTCCTGAAAATCGCAATAATCTTTTACAATTGCGCCTGAGCAATACCAGTCGCTTGGAAAACGACAGGTCGGTTGCTTTTGCCCCTAAATAAGATCGGCACCCAGATTGGGCGTTTGGGATGTAAACAACTTGTTTACGTTTGTTATTAAAATTATCGATTCCCTTTCATCACTTTATTTTCCTATTCAATTTTCGTTTATCTAAATCTATCTTGTTGTCAAACTGTCATACACCCCCTAACTATCTTACAGTTAGTAGTACTCTAATGTTTTTTTCTCTGTTTTTCATTCGAGAAATTTTAAATGCTCTTTTTTTCATTCCTAGTAACAAACTGCGGCCAAAAGGACCCAAGTGAAACGAGTAAGGTGCATGAATTATGAATATTATTAACACACGCTAGTGAAATGGCCAACCAAAATTTTCTGTTATGCTAATCCGGATCTTTGGCATAATTTCCACTACAGAGCCAAAGTTTTCCGACAACTATTTTCGTAATCTTTCAGGATTTCTTCATACTGAAAAAGGAACCGAGCCTGGCCGATTTACATAAATTCGATTCAGTTTTAAAAAACTCGGTTATTCGTTGTCATTCTTTTGTTGTTTCTATATAAACGATACAATAGAGTTGCTAAAAATAGGTCTTTATTAAACAAGCCGAAAATATAAATATTTAAACACTTAAACTGAACAGTTTACGTTCGTGTGTATTTTTAATTGAACTGTGAGTTAAATCAGCGTCCGGCTTAGGGAAAAATTCACAAATTGTAATCTAGACGTTAAAGTTTCGACTCAACCTGTATAAACTTTTAAGAAATCGTGACTAACAACTCCATTGAAGATCTCATTTTTACCTTCTTCGTGTCTCCTAATGAATTGTACTTATTTCAGCAGGAAAAGGATTCTTGCCCCGTTGAAGTGACCACTTTCAGTGATTGTCACCATTCGCCTTTTGTGCCGCCTTGCAACTACAATGGTTTTTACCTCTCTAACGATTTTCCTTTTGATCTTCTGCCTTCAGTTTAGGTTTCAATAAAGCAAATTTCCGGCTTTTGGTAATACGATGTCCATTGTACTCTTATTGTATGCATGATATGAAAGGACTGCACTAACAGGAAACACTTTAAACAATTAATCAATTGGTTTATTCTGTTGCATCACATTTGAAGAGCAATTACACCTGGAAGCAATCCAGAATTGCTTTAAAAAACATTAAATTGTTTGCCATGGAAATGAGGTTTTATTGATTGCCAATGCAATTCGCTTTGTGACCTGAGCAAAACTGTTAGATTAAATATTGAAACTGACTGTATCGATTAAAAAATACTCGTAGCTTGTGATTTATTCAACGTGTGTGTGTCCTATAGGAAATAAGAATTGTTTTCCGGTTTTTTCCCCATTGACTGGAATGCCAGCTTCGCTCTCTTAACGAATCGCCTCGAGAAAATAAATTTCCTGCTATTTATCCTGCTTCAGTTGCAATCGTATTATTGAGCCCATTAATTGCCAGGATTAATTAAAAAAACCTTCGTGAAGGCAATTTAATTGGCAATTTCCGTTTCCATACTGTATCTAAGATTAAGAAACCAATTGAATTTCGAATAGGTATAGGGATATTCATTTTTCTATTGCGCAACTTGGACACATTCTATTTTGGAAAATGGGCCATTTCCCACGAGTCTAAAGTTCTTATTCGCGAATTGATTGTGACGGGACGTGCTGTCCTAAATTTGGTTTATTTCAGTTCAGTAGAGTCTTTTGAATTGAAACAAGGGAATATCAACTTTAATTTCTATTTTTTGGTACGTTCAATTTTGAACTTTAAGGGTTTCATGAATATTTAATCGTAGATTAAGATTTAAAAACTGTTCTTATGGATGTAGCCCGTGCCAAATTTAAACTACAGATTGACGTGTCCAACGAAAATTGTAGCAACTCAAAAATGATAGTTTAGGAAAACATGTCAATGAACATTTGAATGGTTTATGATTTATGACTTGCTATGTAACATTGTACGTGCAAATTGGTTGTTTTTAGTTGACAAATAGCTACGATACTTTTCTACGGTAATTCTACGGTTATAACCATTTTTTGAATGATTAAAACAAAAAACATGAATTTTTTGGAGTTGCGATAGTTTTTATTGGATACGTCGATTTAAAACTTATATACAGGGTTGTCCACTAAGCGCCCGTCGGTCAATAGCTGCTAAACCGTTAGACATATGGGAAAATGTTTCATTTAAAACTTTTAGGGTTTCATCTCTGCTACAAGATAAAATTATTTTCGGTTTATACAGGGGGTTCTAAATAAGTAAAAAATAGCAAAGTTTTGTTTTTTTAAATGGAACCCCCCATTTTTTTATATATTTTTGGATTCCCCGTCAAATTTTATGGCCACTTTATGTAAACTGTTTTTTGTCTAAAATTTACCATTTCCGAGTTATTCCAAAAAAAGAAAAAATTTTGACAGCTGCAGTCTGCCATGAAAATCGCTACTGTACCGT
>JABRWK010000009.1:702906-716493 GCA_013372445.1 Hypothenemus hampei | reverse complement strand
GAAAATTGGGGCATTCCATTTGAAATAAGCAAGTTATTGAGGTTTGAAATGATTCAACTTCGGAGGCCTATTTCGGGGGTTTTGAAAGATTTTTTTTGAAATTCAAACACGTTAAAACATAGCTTATTAAGTCCTCTTGGAGTCCCAGAAGTCCGATTCCGAAGTTCGCAGCGGTTACGGTACAGTAGCGATTTTCATGGCAGACTGCAGCTGTCAAAATTTTTTCTTTTTTTGGAATAACTCGGAAATGGTAAATTTTAGACAAAAAACAGTTTACATAAAGTGGCCATAAAATTTGACGGGGAATCCAAAAATATATAAAAAAATGGGGGGTTCCATTTAAAAAAACAAAACTTTGCTATTTTTTCCTTATTTAGAACACCCTGTATAAGACGGGAATAATTTTAAATGATAGCAGAGATGAAATATTAAAAGTTTTATACGAAACATTTTCCCATATGTCTAACGGTTTAGCAGCTATTGACCGACGGGCGCTTAGTGGACAACCCTGTATAATATACAATATATACGATATAATATGTATATAGTGCAGTTCATAAGTGTCTTCCACCCTTCCCCTCACTTCTCTTTTTCTTTTATACGGTTAACGGTTTTTTTTTAACTACAAAACCAAGGAAAACATTTTGAACTCCTTTTGCAGTAGAAATTTAAGCCATTTTTTCCAAACGCTTTAAATACTCTAACATTTTTACACAACAACCTACTCGGTAAGGCCTTTGAAATGATTTATTACACAACCCCCTTACCCTTCATTTTTTTTTCAAAATGGCGCTCAGCCGCAATCTTGAAAGTCACGACTATGAAATTTACGTCAAAAAGTAGTCTTTATGTTACCATTAACGTATGCCAAATTTAAAAAAAAAAGGGCGAAGGGCACATTTGAGCTGCACTGTATAAATGAAAAATCTGAAATTACGAATATAATATATTCGTAACTTTAAATTTGTCAGCATCTTTTATGACATACAAACATGGTTAATTGGCAAAAACAACTCGTAATTTGTTCTTAAAATACCTTTATGTATACCTATGTATCCATGTAAACTTCTCTCCATAAACTCTTTAATGATCTACAACTCCTACATACATATATACACATATGTATTTCAGTTGTGTATTTCTATCTGAATAGTCTCATACCGACCTTATGAGACTTTTTTTATGCTGTTTATTCAAATCGACGCGTTGGTGAACGGACCGGGGCTACACATTCATCCCAAAAATAATAATCATTTCGGCTGTAAAAATATTTTTCTTTTTCACGACTTTAAAACCACCATTGAGCTCGTCATTTTTCATTTTCCAGTTGTTGGTTTTATGTGGGGGTGAGTACGGGCGTAATGGGGCGGGGGCAGAGCTCGCCCATGGAGCTCGGCTAGTGTGGCGACCGCCTGCCCGGCCGCCCGGTCCCCCTTCAGCCTTCCACTCCTCGGCTCACACATGGAGCCGGATCAGAAGGAGCAACGATGCCATAGGCCCAAAGCCTTTGACAAAGTAAGTCAATCAAATTTCAATTTTCTCAGAAATTTTATGAAATAAAGAAAACCATTTCTTTTTTGTCGATATTTTGCTGTAATGCATGAAAAATCTTCAACGATTGACATGTTGCACAAATATGTGGGGTAACATTTAACCTATTAACGAACAAACACCGATCTGTATTTATCACTATTGATAAGAATGCGTTTATTAATAAAAGAAAATAAAAATAATAAACATATTAGATTAACTGCTTATTATTGTGAACGAGGCCTGCTTATCGCAAACAAATTTTGCGCATAGCTTGCCAGTAATTGGATTTTTTTACAGATGCAGCATTATTAGTAGTCAAATTATCCAAACCTTTAAAAAGACAATCAATAAATGTGTATCTTTTAGAAACACTGCATTTAATTTAATTAAGTTACCAACCAATTAGGGAGAAATTATCACTTGAAGTTCTCAACAAAGTTGATGCTATTTATTATTAAATATCTGAGTGAAGTTTCGAAATAGCAATAAAGTAACTTTGTCGTATTCAATTACGATTTCCGAGAATTTTGAATGTGCAATGTACTACTACAAGGCCTATGTATTTAAATGTGTTTTAATTGAAATTTTCTCACAGTTTAAACAATCAACCAATAGAAAAGCCTCTTATTCTTTTATCTCTTTTGATTGGTTAATTATTCTTTTTTCTTTTTTTTTTTATAAAAACGTTCCCTTAATTATATCTGACTTATGCATTTGCGTGAACTGATTTGGTCTTTGATTATATTTAACAGTCAGTTTAACATAGAAAAAAAATCCAGTCGTTTCCTGGAAAAAGTCTTGGTTATCCAGTTCTACTTAAAAAATCCATTTAAATTCCTTTGAAACGTAAATTTTATTTAATACTCTTATCATAGAGTAATGTTCAATGTTTGCGTGGCTAGATATGATCTACCATTGTTGCGTTTTATAGCCAATTAGGTTGTTTAATCAATTTTAATAAGGTTTTAAAACTGATTTAGTCTCGTCGCCTGGAACACGCCTTAAGAAAAGAACGAACACTGTTGTCTTTTGCCTTTAAAAAAGCTTTAATTTTGCTCGAATTCCATTATTAAGTTTCCTACAAGTGATTGATAGCTTGGCTAATGAGTTTTCCTTAATATTGAAAGAAGTTAATAACCGGAAATTATTAAGTTTCCCCTGCTTTAAGCTAACTTGTGATTTGTTTCAACATAAATTCATGACGTCAATATGAAACGCTAATTATTCGTTTCTATTTATATTTGAAATTTTCGAGAAAATTAGCGTATTCGTTGGTACGAAAGTGAAAATTATCGATTATTTTTTAGTGGAAAATATCGAATAAAAAAATAAAACGGAAATCAAATATAAATAATAAAACGAGATGTAGGCATGATGAAGGCATGAAATGTAGCATAGAAACGACAACATTAATTATAATATTGAGACATTCAAATAATTTTCCATTGTGCAATGGGAATTTGGAATTGACCATGTAAGGATTCTCTTATGTTAAACAAACTCATATTATATTTAGCTCAAACTCCGTAAATACATTATTTATAATCTCTTTGTTTTCATCGATTTTTCGAATTACTTTTAGACAAACAAGGTTTGATGAACTGACTTACACAAGTTGGAAAAACCACTAGAAAGTTTTTAAACAAAATTTATAGCTTTTAATGGATATACCTACTCACAATTTCAGTAAAGATCAACCACCCTCTCTGTTTTATTCAGAAAATTCATAATTATATAAAGCATGATTCACAGTTTATTAAAAGAGATTTTCCTAGTCAAACAGACTTTAATGTTGCATCCCACAAAAGCGAGAACTTTATCAAAGTACCCCCAGCTTTTATTCTGAATGGGGAATTGCAAATTGACTTCCAAATAACCTAGATCAGTCCCACGTAAAGGCTCTTCAGCAAATGAGTGCGGGGGTGCATATAAGTGTTAATCAATTCCGATTCTCCGATCAATCAGGTGGGATCGTTAAATTGTTCACCCGTTGTCGTCATTGGTCCGTTTAATTGTTATTCCGAGCCCCGCAAATTGTCGACGATCACCATTTCGTTTCGAAGGAGATGCAAATAGATAGAGGCCTGGATATCGAATTCGCAGTTCATTTATTCGATGAATGTGTAGTATATCTATTTAGAACGTCGGCCATTTTTATTTCGAAATTGTACCTACCTATAAAAGCTAGGACGGTAATGGCTCTATTGAATGGATATTTGCACGCCACAAAACCGAATTTCATGCTATATTTAAGTGTGTGTGTGTGTGTGTAGCTATAAGAGGTTTTATGAAATAATTTGTCGCACGCGATGTTACATTTTTCGCTTTCGAAATAAATAAATGGATTTTATTAGGTTATTTTTAGATTATCAATGGTTACAAAAGATTTTTCTATAGAATCTAACAAGAAACGGAAACAAAACCTTCAAATTTTTGTTTTATCTTTTATTGAAAATGCAACAGTTTCTTGAAAATACGATAAAACTCTTTTCTTGTTTTCTTGAACTTTAAGTTTTAAAAAAGTTTTCTCAATTCATAAATTATGCTGTTCAAATAATCATTTTTTACTGAGCTCAAGTTGTAAATTATTAAACGAGCAATTTAGCTCTATTTTTTGGTCAATTCCAAGAGCAGCCATAAAAGGATCTTGTCTTCGATATAAAAAGAAAAAGATGTGTTCTTTTTCTTGTAATAAATATATCTTATTCACTCCCATCCTCTAAAAGAGAAGACGGCCTATTACTTAGTAAGACTCTTGAGAGATTTATACTTTAAATTGAACATGGACCGAATAAATCCTTTAAACGTTTTCAGGCAATTAATTTTTTCTCGATCAATGTATTCTAAATATATTGTCATCGAAAAGTGATTTATTGATTTCACTTAAAAATAAACTTTTAGAACGAATTCATGATTGTAGAAGTTTTAGAATGTACCGGAACAGTTGTTTGTTTTTCTAGAAAATTGCCGTTGACTGATAGGTTGTATTTATTCTAAGTCAATAAAAAAGTTAATAAATATCTTTGCTGTCTATTGATAAAATATGGACTTTCAAAAGTGTAAAAATCAATTTATTTTGAATAAAAATACTGTAAATGTCCAGTAAAAGGACAATACAATTAAAATATATGTTATTTTTAAAAATAATACCAGCAGGACATGGTTTTTACGGAAGTTAATTCATGTACATATTTGTGTATCCTCTGTAGGTACATAAGCAGGTTTATGCCACTGAACAGTTGTCATTTTTCTCCATACTTTGGAAAAGCTATGATAAATTCAATGATAATTACATTTTTTCATTTTTCTAATTAAAAAAGTTTCTGCCTGGCCAGGCAAAGCTGTAAGTATCTTTCTTGAAAATTCATTTTAGTAACGTACATTTAATGCAGAAAATTAAAATTTTAAATATATTATATCCATGTAATAAAACTAATAATAAAATAATACTGAGCAATGTAGAGCTACATAATGTGGATCGAAACGGTTACAAAAATTTCAATGCACAAATCGAATGGCCTACAGATTTCAACGGAGAATGGCAGGTAAATAAATGAATTTTTAAATCTAATTCGATCAGTTTTTTTTCTTTCATTTTTTTTGGGATACAGTACACTTTTCGAGTTGATAAAATGAATAATGGAGAACGGCAAATCGATATTTACACTTCGAATGGAGCGGTGTGCGATGAAATAATTAAACATTTTCCAAAAACTTGGGACAGGCTTAGAAAAATAATCGTGCCCCCATTGGAGAACAAATGTTTCGGTCAAAAGGTCTGCTCCTTCAGAATTATATGTATATATATATACTCGTATAGTCTAACAAGAATTAGATATATGGTGCAAATATGAATCTATGTAGTCATCACAGCCTAGCTCCGCCAACGGGTACAAAAAATGTGCGATAAGAAAGAAATCGCAAAACAGTGGTTTGAAATGTTGAGAATAAAACAAAAAATGTTTTCACTTTGTACAAACAGGAATAGGAATTGAAATGGAAAGAAGATTAGAATAATTTGACCGGCTTGTGGGGCCGCATGACCACTGTAATAGTATTGTTTATCTGTTTATTAAGTTTTTGCAACACTATCTGTGATGACTGAAGTTCTGATACATCTCGTTGGACTTTAGTAAATGGTTTTTTTAGGGTAAATATGAAGTAAAAAATTTCGAAGTTTACCAAAACGAATATAATTTGCCAGGAGTCATTTTTGGACAAATACGAGGCACCATCGAGTTGATTGATCCGAGTGATGAAAACGTTTTTTTGCGGTATGATCGAAGCTGAAATTGAAATGTAACTTTAAAATTTGTTCAAACAACAAACTTAAATCAATCATTTTCTTTGTTTGTCTTTCTTTACTTCAACGTTCTTTATAATCAGACAGTAGTTGTTAGAAGAAGCAATTCCATTAGTAAAGATTACCAGGGAGAGTTACGTTTTCGAGGTGTATTAATGTGATAATCAATAAATTGGTTACGTGAATATGAAAGATTCTCTGTCTTGAAATTATCAGATTTCAAAGCAATTTCGTATTTAGTTTAGTTCTGATTTATGAACAAAAATTAATATTTTTGGATAAAAAAAGGACCGAATAAGCAATAAAAAAAGTTTTTTTTTGTGAACTGGAACGGGAATTCGGCTCAATCGATTTAAGAATATACATGTTGATCTTATTTGAATCGAATTTGTTTCTTTACCTTTATTTTGTAGTGAAAATAAAACCATCAAAAAGGCAAGGACAATACGTGCAAGCCAACTTGGCAACTTCATTATCTTTTCCACTCCAACTTCAAAGTCTATGGATATGAGTTGAAACTGTCGCGAAATAAATTAGAATCCTTAAGAAGTCGTTCTTTGAGACCGAAGTATTTTTAAGCTTCATTAAATTTTAATTGGGACTTCGTCATAGACACAATGTCTGTTGGTTCGTAAATCGTAAATTCATTAATCAACATTGGAAGTGTAAATGGGGATTTTCAACAAGTCATTATTACATTATAATTAATCATCGAATCATTAACAAATAGTTTACGTTTATCTTAATTAGTGATTACAGTCTATTTCATTCTATTACGTACTAAATTTAAAATGAGAAATAGTTCTAATTTCACATTTCACAATACAATATCATGATGAATAGCTTCAATTCTTGAAGTCGTTGTAATCACTTCTAGAATTCTCTTAAAGGAGCCATCAAAATCAGGAGATCAGCAAATAATCCATCATTGGGATTGGGAAAATTAAAAACAATTATTTAATCGTTGCTATCAATAATTATAATCGTTTAGAATCTGATTAGAGGAATTGCGAGGATGTTGTCAAAATTCAAATGTCAAATTTCGAATCGTAGCTACTATTACACATGCATTGTACGTGTTTGTGCGTTATCGTGTTGGAAACATAAAGAACCTCACCTTTAAAAAACACCTTTTTGATCCTTTAAAACTGTTCTGTTGCGTATCAGTAAAATCACTTTAATTTGCATATTAAATTTCCACGCAATCCACCCATTAAGAAACGTTACCGTTGGCCGGTAGGCTTAACACGACTATCAGGAAGTTTAATTATCCTGGCGAGTAATTATGTGTCTATTGTATTGAGTAGTGACCGAAGTGATTACGTTGCCCTTTCTATTATGAAAGTCGCCTAATGGATTTACGATACGATACGATCACGTTTTCCTGCGTAAATTAATTGAAAAAAAAAAAATGTATCCTTTTTTCCAGATGGAAGCGCTGGTCAGAGAAATGCAGGATAGAGAATCAAGGGGTGTACCTGTAAGAAGTCAGAAAGTCTTTCTAACATCTATTCCTGCCGCTTTTATGGGTAAGTGATATTCGGCAATGGATTTCTAAATTTAGTTTTTTCTTGTGTTTATTTGGTAACATGTTCCGTCTACCAACAGTTGATAAATTTAATACACCTTTCTTGGACGATAATAGTTTTATCGAGGTGTAAAAGTTTTTTTACAATTTAATATTCAATAAAATATTTGTTATTTTATATTATTCCAGGTTACGATTTGATTGAATGGCTTATACTGCGTCTTGAAATCGAGGAATCTGGTAAATTTAACATGTCATAGATGTGTTGTCCTAAGAAATTATCGATTTATGTACTTTTCAGAGGCTTTAAGTATAGCAAATCAAATGTGCCAGTATGGCTACTTTTTCCCCATAAGTGATTCAAAAAACTTTGTAGTGAAGGATGATAGTTCTCTTTACAGATTTCAGGTAAGAATCTTATTTAATAGAATTCAATTCCTACACATTCCAAGTTGTTAATTGGAAACTGGAGAATTGAAATTTAATATTTTCTATATGTATTGTGTTTTATTTTTATCCAGGATTTTTAAATGAACTTTTTAAAATTTTTATTCCAGTCTCCATTCTATTGGCCTTGGCGAAATAAACCCCCTGATAACGTAGATTACGCTATCTATTTGATGAAGCGATCGCTTCGTAATAAACAAAGACATGGATTGGAAGAATACGAAGCGGAGGCATTCGCCAACCTAAAACGGAATCTCTCCAACAAGTGGGACGCCATTAAGAGACAAGCTGAGGAGCAGGTCAGTAGTTAAGCAGGTGGATAGGTAGAAGGGCCCCCTTGAAAAGTCCTTCAGTTTTATTGCAAGCCCAGCCACATACACAATAGGCTTCATTTGTCTGAAAAGAAACATTAGCGTAACGATCGTTGCACATTTAAATGTGAACTAATTAAGGGCTCTTCAACAAGCCCGAACCTTTCTTAATAGAACCTCATTAAAATTGTATAGTTGGAGAGAGTTGTAAATTGGAATTTCTTGGTTTTTCGTTTAAAGGTGAAACTTTTAAAATCTATGAAAAAACCAGACAAACGGATTAGTGACAGTCAAGAAAAAGCTTATTGGAGAGTGCACCGTCCACCACCCGGTAGCTCTAGTCCTTTAGAACAAGTTCCTTTGCTCACATTGTGTTGGAACGGCGTTAAACCGAGGAAAAAAACGATAGAAGATTGGAAAAGAGAGGTGAATATTCAATGATTTTCAAGTAAAACTTCTAAATTAATGAATTTTAGGTGGAACATTTAAGGGCTAGTTTAGATAGAACACGAATAAAAGTATCACAAGCGTTGGAAAGTCTTATGCAACACGTAGATACTTATACGGAGTTCGATACATTCATGGTACCTCCTCTACCATCAAATCCTTGGGTGAACGAAGACGTGACTTATTGGATATTGAATGCTCCACTGTAAGATTTTTATTTAAATTAACTTTAAATTGAATCATTTTTTGTTTTAGAGTGGATATTCCCACTGAGAAACGAGTGAGAAAATGGACAGTTAGTTTGGAGGACTTGCTTTCAGACCCTACTGGAGTCCAGGAGTTCACAAACTATTTGCAAAAGGAAAAGAGCGAAGAAAACATATTATTTTGGTTGGCTGTCAATGATTTACGGCGCTCATCTCAATCTCAAGTTTTATGGAAAATAAAGGAAATTTACGAGTAAATTTAAAAAGTTTTCCTCAGACATTGTAAATCTAAAAATGTTCTATTCAAAGAAATTATGTGAAGCTTGGATCACCTCGAGAAGTGAACATCGACAACCAAACAATGGATAAAGTACTTGAGGGCATGAAAAATAACAGTAGATTCTGTTTTGATGCAGCGCAGGAGCATGTCTATAAACTTCTTCTTAAGAAAGACTGCTATCCGAGATTCATCCGTTCGGACTATTACAAAAATCTATTAACCAACGGAGTTCAGCCACTGCAAAAGAAAAGGTAAATGTTACATAGATATAATGAATAAATTAACATACGTAATGTAAAATTCTTTGAAGATTTTTTGGATTTGGACCTACAAAGAAGAAAATATCGACAACTTCACAGCCAAGCGGTACTTCAGCATCATCACAATCAACCTCAGGAATACCAAGTGCCGGTGCACTATCCAAACGCCGGGGCAGTGACAGAAGTTTGTCTGGGTCCGCCCATGATATTTCTCATTTCGGAGTGAGTCCTACTACCCAAGCAACAGTTCCTAAAGATAGTAAAGTGCCACACTCCCATTCACAGAGCAATTTAAGCGACATTCCATACAGGTATCTTAATTTCAATTTTGACTATTATCTGCATGAGAATTTTCTTTTACTTCTCGATATTTCATTTAAATGAAAAGTCAAATAAGTCGATTTCAAAAACAAATTTGGAGCATTCAATTATAAAATTCCATTAGCTTAATTGTGCTTTAGTATATTTTGCTCAATAGAGCCCTGGCTGCTCAGCGCATGGCTTCTGAGCGTCCAGTTTAACGGCTGATTCAAGAATATTATTGAGACTTGAGCCAAATAAGGAAAAACATTAGAGAAATCGAAAGTGGTTGAAATTTTGTTGCAACTATTAACATTTGAAGTACTGAAAATGTCAAAAAATAACCATTTTTCATGACAAGTGTATCACCTTAAAGGATTTTTCTTAAAATTGAGAAGTTTGTTTTCAAAAGAAAGAGGAAAATCTTTTAGAGGTCGATTAGAGATCCATTTTAGATGTATAGATGTAGCTAGCGATGCTTCCTTGCAGGGGAGACCTAGACCTGAACAAAACCAGTCCTGTCGCCGTTGTATCCAGCCCGTAAGTTGCATCGCAATTTGCAGTTGGTGTTGTGTTTTCTCTAATTTATTCTTTATACGGACATTGATGCTATTTGTATACCTAGTATTGCCTCAAATCAGCAAATCCAACTTCAATTGAAATATTATCATTGTCCTAAGGAATGATACAGGAGCATGTTTACTATGTTGATAACCCCTTTTTAAATGACTACTTGATGTGTTTTTCAATTTTCGTTTTTGAAGCACCCTTTTTTCATATTCCTCTTTAATTAGGTACAATATAATGGGCATGGTCTAATCTAATTAGAAAATAATTAATAAAATTTATCAACAATAACAACCCTAATCTCTTTTAAATATGTCCTACTTAATTGTTTTGAAGAATTCTTTTCTTATAGACAATATACAAGGATGAGATGAATAATTTTAGGTCTAGTTAGAAAAACAACATAAAAAGAAAACCAATAGGATGCTCGTCTAAAGTAAAGCCTAGTTCTTCATTAATCTCCATTGAGAATAAACTCTTAATGAAGAAATATGTTTTGAGTTATATCGAAAACTTTATATTTTGAATGAAAACTAGTTGACAAAACGGCGAAAAACTTTCATACTTTACAGTACAGACAAGGAACTTTTCAACTCATCCTCGTATATGTATAATGGGATATTAGACTATTCATCTATGCATATCCCCAAGTATGTTTACTTAAAACCTATAAATAGAGTCTTGCCAAAAAAACTTGCAATTGTTACGTCCCAAAAATATGTACATAACGAAATCTTTATTTGTACCTTTGTTCCCATTCAAAAGGCATGAATGAAACCTTAATTTAACAACTCCGATTCTCCCTTTTGCTTTGACTCGAAACGAAAACTTATGTTAGCAAAAGTTAAATCATTGAATTCACAATAATAGGGTGAAGAAAACAAGCATTGTAGCCGAACCTTCGACTTCCGAAGAAGTTTGTCCTTGGGAAACTTCAGCGACACCACCAAGAACTCCAATTAAAGGCCGCAAAACTTCCGCACGATTAGACTCAGAAAGTTCATCATCTGACGTCAGTGTGGGCATATCCGAAATTAGTGAAAAGGTTAAAATTAGCTCACCATTAAACGGCTTCCTAATTATAAATGTTAACAATTGAAGGTTCAACGTAGCTTACTCATACAGCAACATACCTTAGACTGTGACAAGAAACTTCATGTTGACACGTACGAAACACCACGTCGCGCCTCCGTGTCGGTTCCCATACGCTATAATACTGGCGGTGTGGACTGTAGGAGACGTAAAGTGTCCTCATTCGAGGACAATACCAACATTGGGCCAACAGTGGCCGTGTCCTCCGTTTTCGTGATTCCTAGTGACTTAGACAATAATAAACCGAAAGATGACCACTCCGATGACGGTATCAGTATTAGCGCGAATCATAATTCGAAAGTCTTACAAAAGAGCCATTGTTTTGCAAAAACTTGCTCAATTTCCAGTGGCGCACCTATAATTAGTGTCAGTTCCGCATCGGATGAAGTAGTTCAGCAATGTGATGAACCTTCCTTTAGTCAAACACCTTGGGGTAATTTGTGGAGTATATTTTTTAAATTATAATACCTTGATTTTCATTATATTAAATCTAGATGTACCAGGTCCAAGTCAAAGTGAGCCAACATCACCGTTGATAGGAATATTAAATGAAGAAGGCAAAGCCCCTTTGGCGGAACCGGATAGTGAGTCTCCAGCAAGTGAATTACCTCCCATGGAAATTCCTGATGAGACAACTGATGATAACGCTCTTTTACTGCCACCCGATCGAGAACAAGCGGAAAGTGTTACTGAGGATTCCGAGGCAAGAAACACCGATGTATGTCCTTGGGAGGATGAGTGAGTTGTTTAAATTAAAAAAGGTAAACTTTATGAAGGTGAAATATTATTATTTTTATTTAACAGAGAAAGTTGTAAAGTAAATACGCCGTTCGTCAAAAAATACGCAACATTGGGATACCTTTAAACGACGCGTTTAATATAATTTTTAAAAATATGAACTGCTGTGTAGGTACCATTAACATTCAAACAGAATGTGTGGTTGCTGTTTAACGATTATATATGTATGTATTTAATGACTTCTAGACGTGCGATTGGCTAGGAGGAATCAAGTAATTCTTGTAGAATACGCATCGGCTTATTGCAGATTAAAGAAAGAAAAAAAACATAAAAGTCCCTCCTAGTTTGTGCTGTTTTTTTTTTCGAATAAGACAGTTGTTGTTTGCGTTAAACAACGCAAAATTGTTGCAAGATTTTAAAACAAAATGACAATAATCAACAACTGTTTTATACATATGTAATGTATCTGATTGGAGATTTTAAAGATACGATATGTAGATTCTAAAATACATAATTACAGGGTCGAGATTATTAAATTTGATGTTACATTTTTTTTTTTTTAAATAAGTATTACGCTTTGTTGAACAAAATGGTTTGAAGCTGTAGAGTACGTTTGCTCGATGTCTGTGTTTCCAAAATTAATTTTTATGAAGCAAATACAAAAACAGTGTTAATAACAAACGTACTCTATCAATCAGCTATGGATTAACGTTTGAATAAAATGATTATTGAGGGTCTACAAACAAATATTGAATGAAAACCTCTAAAAACTTTAAGTTGAGGAAAGCTGTTACCTAAATAATACCTCAATGTATCTCAAAATTTCATATTTTGTAAAATGAAATGGCCTAAATATAGATATTTTTATCGCATGCGAAGAATAGCCTATATACCTAACTATCATTCGACAATTTTCTTATATTTAATGACTTTTTGATAACACAAAATAGTACCTAAATAGATACATATGTACTAATTAGCCTCATTTTGTCGCATGTAGACCCTAATAAACAAAATAAGTAAATAAACATAAAAAATATTTGCTCGTTACCGTTAAAAGACAATTTTTATAATTTGTTGTTAATTTTTTAACAAAACCAATTTGGTCTTGTGTGATTAACGATGATCTTCCACTTTCTGTCAGTGACAGGAAAAAGACCCGAAATTATTGTAGTGAAAAACGACAATAAAATTTTCGGTTCAAAGTTACCCTAGAAGAAGTCGAATTATGTATTTCCAAAACTATTATGTCAAATGTATCAAACTAATGGCATTTTCTGCCATCAAGTATACCTGTTTGAGCCCTAGATATGTTTGATGATACAACTGCCCTAATTTGATGCATTTAGATCAAAAATCAAATGTTGCATCTCTTAAATAAGTAAGTATGTTATATAACAGCATGATGTAGGTACACGTAGAACAAACATTTAACTAAACACTTACATAAATATATAAATATTATGTACACGTAGAAGGCATATAAATTAAATGTTATTCGTTGTAAAAGATATATTATATCTACATATAATCAAAACAAAAAAATAATCGGACCAGGATTGCAGACAACATCAT
>JABRWK010000009.1:655016-695364 GCA_013372445.1 Hypothenemus hampei | reverse complement strand
GAATATTCGTATTGCCAAAAGAGGAATACTTACGGAAATTAAAACAATGCACTGAGCCCCATATAAAAAAACTGGAAGACTGCTTATCAGAAACATACAAATTCTATCCTAAATTTGTTAACTCATTGGCCGAATCGCTCATTAACTTCCTATATCAGCATATGAACTTCAAGACTCGTAAGTATTTTCAATTACACTCCAAACAATTGGCATTCTCCTTGTATTACAGTTACTCCAAAAAGTGACCTCGTAAATTGCCTTCAACGTATTAAATCTGTTGGAGGTATTCAGAGTAACCTGTTGTCCTGCTTAAAAAATCGATTTCAAAATGAAACTTTCGATTTCGAGAATCCCGATCGTACTGCTATCTGCAAGTAAGGAGACATAAGTTCATAATTACCGAATTTTGTTGATTCATTATTTTGTAGGTTGCTTGGGCAAGTGAACGATTGTATTCGTAATTTTGTGAATAACACTTGTGTAGCTGATATTGCAGTCGATACAGTATTAGGGAATTTCACATTGGCAATTGAGGCACCTTGCTCCAATATAACAAATTAACAAACCCTACTAATCAATAATTTACGTTATAGAATATATCATTCTACTTACATCAATCATAATGCTTTAATAAAAGTTAAATTAGATTTTAATTATATACAAAATGTGTTATCACATATTTAATTACAAATATAAAAAGCGGCAAGTTTCTTCATGTCAATTGCATACCAAATTTACTCTTTTCCTAATCTCGCCTTGATAACTGTCATTTTCCTCATTCCTTGTTTCAATTGTTTCTATTTCACTAGAAGTACCTTGTGTTGTACCCTGGGTACTTTCCAAACACTCCACGGTTGAATCACCCTTTTCATCGACTACATGTCCACATGCAATTTCCTTGTTCGATGACTTTTCTGGAAGTTCCTTATTGGCACGTACTGTGATGTTTACGTTTTGAACTATTTCTCGATGGGCTTCATTGGCCAACTGCCTATGAGTTGGTCTATTTTCTTCAGTACTGTTGCCGGAGAATTTCAGTTTAAGCAAATGGAACAGGTTTAATTCAATACTTTGTCGAGTATAAATAGTTATTAGGAATGTACCGAAATAGAGGCAAAACAAAAGCATTATGGGAAACATTATAGTACCTACAAACCATGGAAGTTTAGCTGAAAAATACTTCAAATATTACATCCATAAATTTGTAATGATAACTATGATACATACAGTACATGTTACTTGCAAAGCCTCCCATTGCTTCTCCTAAGGCAGGCAGTGGAACGATTATTAATTGTTTTATTTGGTCTAAAAAGGCATCTAATGGAGTGATCATTCTTCGCTCACAATCTTTGTTATCTGCAAATCAGATTTAGTTGAAGAAAATCAATTTCAAACTAAACATTACCCCAACTAGATTTAAACCACTCCAGCCAAGACATTTGAGTGGGGTCGCATTTTTTTGAATAAATTACATTCTCATTATGTTCTTTGGCCACCTAAAATAACGGTAATTATGAATATTTTATCGATAATTTTATGAAAATCTCACCTCCACTAAATTATTGTATCTAAATCCAAAATCACTTATGAGAACTAATACAAACAAATATTTCAATATGTAACTAAATGAAAAATTATTTTTGAATAACTGAGTAACAGCATAAGCTAAAAATAATGCTCCTGGAATCCATAGAATACGAATATTTAAAATTAGCGAAGAGAGCTTCATTATTAATGAATGAGAGTAATCTGAAATGTTGTCGGTTAAGGATTTTTTTAAAGCTTCACTTAGAACCGAATCAAGCATTCTTAATTTTTCTGCTGAAAAATCGTTGTCATGAACGAAATCTTGTAGAAAAGTCCAACTGTCTTTAACTAATTTCAACTTTAAATATCCTTGATATTTTTTTTCATCACTTTTATCAATGGAGAGCTGATTCACTAAAAGACTAATTATGCGTTTTAAGTGAATGTTGCATATATGGTTTCCCATATCTAGAGGTTCGTTTAAAATTGAAGTGCTTGATGACTTTTTTAAAGTGGATTTAACATATTTCGCTTTGGCATTGGTATTCATGTCGTGGGGATCTACCCACTGCTGACAACTGGCCGTACATTTCAAAAAAATGTATGTTATCACAATTAAGTTTAAAACATTCAGTTTGGGTAAGTACTTTCCTAAAATTTACGTTTATCACAAATGACGTAGGTATTTAAAATTTGAGTACTTACCGTGCACTAATTGCATTTTTAATAAATTACTTTTGTACAATCCAAAACTATATAAAAATTTATGAAGTTTACAGTTAATTAACTCATTGTAAACTAAAAATCATATAAATCAATTAATAAATTCTCATAAAATAAGTCGACTGATCACCTCGCCAAATATATCGACTGATGATTGTTTGGATGAAACTAACCTCAAATTTTCAAATCTGACAGCATTTCGTAGTGACTACTTGATTGATTTCGTGTCTTTAAAATAAATTCAGTTTTAGCACACTGTAAACTTGTCTTTTTGCAAATGTATTTGTAAATATAAATTATTTATGGTTTATAAACCAAAGAAATAAAAAAATATAATTTGAATTAACAAAATTCATTACGACGTAAAGATATTGCATGTATCAGTTAGTCACTTCCCAAATATGGTTTGACGTTCAAACGTCAAAATTTAAATGCCAAAAGCGATTGTTTCAAAATGGCAGCTCAGTTAGTTAGATGCTTTGCATGAATGCTAGTTAAACGGATAATTTTATCGAGTTTTTGTGACTGAAAATGTAACATAAACGTTACAAATTGAAATATTTTTATAGATTTGTATTAGTAGACTAAGGTTTCAGTCAGGAACCTTTATTTCTATCAGCCCTGTGTCAATGCACTTTGCGTCTGGCTCGTGAAAGTACATAATACCCAAGCGCAACTTGGAAAAAAGGTGAGTAAACCTTATTATTTCCGTTTTTTAATTAAGGATAACTCCTTTGGTTTGATAGTAAATTTGCATTCATTCAACGTACTATTCTTAACAAAAAAATATTTGTAAACATATGCGGAACGTCAAATGGAAAGTGTTTAAAGTAAATCCTTGGCCTTTAAGAAAAACTAAAACATACTAACGCAACCGGCTCTTACGCTACTACCCTGTACGGTGTCCAATAATAATCTTTCGTCATGCAATAAAGCAGTTAAAACAATTCTATTCAGGAATGTTTATTACTACTAGTGAGAAAGCTTCTGTGGTATGTAAATATGTATTCATGTCGTTATTTGGAGCTACTTTTATAAATTGTTATGATGTTATTAATATTAGTATTGTTATTTTTCATTTTTGATTAATGGTTTCAGTTTGCAAATATCAATTTTCTATTTGAATGAAATACTATCTAAACATATCTATCTTTATTTTATGGAATATGGGAAAATCAACTTTCATCAATCAAATCGTCATTAATATCATGAAGTAGTGCGAACCTATAAAAATCAAATTTTGAGATATGTCGTGCATAATGCTTAACAGTATGAATTCTACATTCTCCAAACGAAGTGATAAAAAATTGAAAAAACTTGGTTACACTAATTCGTGATATCAACTATGAAATTTAGGAGGTGAGTTTAATTTTTCATCTCTATTTAATCATTCTATGATTTTAAAACTATTCAAAGTTGAAGCATCATAAATAAAATATGATCAATTGTTTAAATACAACAATTGATGAATATTAGAAGACAGTTTCAAGTCGTCGTATTATTCTTTTATTATAAAAAGTTATAATTTAAAAAAATTCCTTTGCCAAAGTCACAAAACATATCCATTCAATAATCTAAAACTAAAGATGGGTACTTCAATAAGATAATTTTACTCCCCTAAAATTTGTGAAACAGACGTGCTACCAGTGTTTCATACACCTTTAGCGCGATCAGGATGAGTCATCAGAATTCGTGATGGAAGCCCGTAAAATGAACGCAAACCCCTGAGTTTTACGGGGTCAAGTTATTTTCCACAAAGGCGTTGAGGGTTGATAGACGGGGTTGTCTGAAGAGATGTTCGAAAAAAACAATGGGCACTCCAAGGGCTTCAAAGCGTCAAGTTTTTTTTTTTACTCCTTTTAGCTCACTTTGCCATGCAAATTCAGGCGAGAATAATAAAAATTTGATGGAAAACTTAAGAGCGGTTGTAAATTTTTTTTTATATCTTTATTTTGTTTCATGGAATGGAGAAAAATCATAATATCGCAGAGCAATATTGTCAAATCTTAAGTTTACAGCAAAATTCCATTTATTTGAAGGGATGAGTGAGCACTTTTTGAAATACGTACATTTTTANTAAATAGGATTTCTTATTTAAAAGTGCACATGTAATTAAAATTTGTCGGATAAGCTGTGAATCACCCTGTATATACGTCCAATTTTTTTGTGAAATGGCTTCAAAAGTGACATTCAACATTTCAAATATGTACTATCTTAAAAAATAACTAATCAACATTTCCTCCATTATCAGCAATACACAGTGTGAGTTTGTAAAACGGAATAAATTCATTTAAAATTCAGGGGTTTATTTTTTAAAAAATCGCTCCAGCCTGTCGATTTTTATTTTTGACTGAGGATGTTTTGATGGTAAATTCATGTATACAACAGGGTAGCCCAAAAACCAAGTACGACCAACAACTTTGTTTTTTCAAATGGGAACACTTATTTTTTATTTCATATTTAGATTCTGTTTAAAATTCTAAATATGTAATATGTCCTATACCTAAACTCAACAATTACCGAGATATTGACGATTGAAATGACATATGAATATCTAATATATGTATGTATAAATAGCTATATACATGTCAAACGTAAAATTCTAAGGATGTTCATATGTAATTTCAATCGTCAATATCTCGGTAACTGTTGAGTTTAAATATAGGACATGTTACACGAAACTTACTTAGAATTTTAAGCAGAATCTAAATATGAAATAAAAAATAAGTGTTACCATTTGGAAAAACAAAGTTGATGGTCGTACTTGGTTTTTCAGGCTACCCTGTTGTATAGATGAATTTACCATCAAAACATCCTCAGTCAAAAATAAAAATCGACAGGCCGGAGCGATTAAAAAAAAACCCTGAATTTTAAATGAATTTATTCCATTTTACAAACTCACACTGTATATGGACGTAAACGACATATGTGCAACTTATTTTTTCCTATAATGCTGAAATATGAGGCTCTTTTACTTGTAGCCATTTTGGTACTTAAATATAATAATAAAGGCCTCTTTTTCATATTTGCTTATGATGCAAATGGGTTAATATACTTAATGCCTTTTAGAAGTAGTAAACATGCAAAGAGAAAAATTTCTTTGGTCGTGTGCACAACTTGAATCACGATGTCATTATGTACTCTCAAATTTCTAATGCCTTTTTAAGTAGGCCGAACACATGATAATCGCTTGCAGTAAGGTCAAGGGAATAAGGACGACGTGGTAAGCGCCAAATTTCAAATGTTGGATAATCGTTCTTATAGCACATTCAGGAAGGGTCTAATTGTGAAGATTAAGTATAAGTTAAAGTATTCATTTGATTCATTATTTACCTCGTAATGTAAAATAGGCAAATATTTTTCCTGTTTCTTCTCTCTTCTCATGCGCGGCTAATTTTTCCTGTTCCTTATATGGTTGAGCAAATAATTGATAATTTCCTTAAAAACACGCTATTTTATAGAAAAAAGAAACAAAGACAAATTATGTAGTAAAAGGAAAAACGGGAAGTTGGTATGTTCCTGAATATTACGTTGGGCTGCAGTGGCGGGGAACAAACAATAAAGAATAATCAAAAAATTACAAACTTATAAAGATGCGCCTATGTTGTTTACCCATTTCCGTTATCACTATTTTAGAGTAACAAGCTAGAGAATAAAAGCAATAAGGTCGTAACCTGACATTAAGATTAAAATCCCCATTAACATTATTAATGTGACCTTTAGACGGTTAAACGACATCAATCAGCACAGAAAAGTGTTAGTGATTGAAGAAGCCACTAGTGAACCTCAGGAAAATGCAATCTTTTATGTTAATATCTTTATTATTAGCAGGTAAGTGTTCATTTTTATAAAATTAAAGTGGGAAGTGTTAATTGTATCAAATTAGGAGCATGTCTGGCTGAAATAGAAATAGGCAACTATCTAAATAATTTCAATGACGTGCCACTGGTTAAGAAGAGATGTGAAGAAAAAGGAAAACCTGATAGTTACGATCGATTAAAGGTAATGAGGAAGTGAGCGCAATCAATAAATCAATCAATATTGCCATTCACAATTTAGGTGGCTGTTAATGACACAAGAACTTGTTTCGATGGCAAAGTCAATCCGGGTCACTTAAAAGATGAATTGGAAGAAGCCAAAAAACCGGTTCCATGGACGAGGTGTTTGGAAAATATTGCAATAAACGTCAACAATATAAAGACTGCATCCTAAAAACAGTCAACGTGGCAAAAGAGTGTTTGGAAGAAAGCGAATCCAGCGCCATTGACACTCTGATTCGAATCACGGACAATGTATTGGATTTTGCATGTTACAGAGATGGAGATCGTTTAGCCAGTAAGGCCCTATTAATAAATTTGAATTTTTTACTTTTCATCAATTCATCGTTTCAAAGTGTTTGTTGCTGAAGGAGGACCTGAATGCGTTACCTCTCGCACTGAACAAATTAAAAATTGCATAAATGCAACGTTGAAAATCGATACGACCAATCTTACTTTGGAGAACATTCCTGAAAATTTACCTACCCTAACAATCAACAAGGAAAAATGCGAGTAAATAATTTACACAGTTTAATATATTGCTCCTATGTTAATAATGATGTGTTGCAGCAAACTGGTTGAAGTTCAAGAATGTGTGGTGAAGGATTTGGAAACTAACTGTAAAGATACAACTCCAGCTAATATTGTGGAAGCTCTATTCAAGTTCGTTAAGAAAACTGCTTGTAACAACATTAAACAGAAAAGAAGTATGTTGGATTACTTGCTATAAGCACAACAAGGCTCAAAATGTACTTTAATTAAATAACAATTGAAATATTGATTTTGCGAGTTTTATTTCTTCGTAAATTGAACTTCATTGGAAAATAGGAATTTGTGTTTACTAAAATATATGTTCGATTTTCAGGCTTTGATCTGAATCGTAATCTGGACATGTTAAAAATGATAAATTCCAGCTTGCTTTANTTTGTGCCATACAGTTGGCAATGTACTTTTTGAGATTGGGGGCAATTAGTGCATTACTTTCCGAAACCCTTGTAAGCGGATTTACTACGGGAGCAGCCATTCACGTTCTGGTCTCTCAAATTAAAGACTTATTTGGATTGCAGATTCCGAAATTTAAAGGCAATTTTTCCAACGTTTATGCAAGTTTTTCATTTGAAATTTGACCCTTCTCTATTGTTGATCTTTCTAGACGATCATTGCAATATTTGGAGAACTGAGCAAGACTAATGCTGCTGCTTTGATCATATCGTTTATCACAATTGTTATTTCGGTTCTAAATAACGATTTTTTCAAAGTAAATTTTTAACGAACTAATCACAATCCATTGATTACTAAACTCAATGGAATTTTAGCCAATCGTTGCTAGAGTCTCTCCATTACCATTTCCCATGGAGCTAATTGCAGTAGTTGTGGGAACATTGATGTCAAAATATTGCAACCTAGAGGCCTCGTATCAAATTAGAGTAGTTGGGGACATTCCAGTGGGGTAAAAACTGAATTGTTAATCAACATTTTCATATATTTCTTATTAAAATAGCCTACCTGAACCAACCCTACCAGAATTCAGCTTACTTTCAAATTTAATTGTTGATGGTATTACCATATCAATCGTCACCTACACCATAAACCTATCAATGGCACTGATTTTTGCTCAAAAACTTAACTACGAAGTAGATGCCAATCAGGAGCTGCTTGCTATGGTTCTTAAAAACTTTTTTATAATAAGTTGTAAATGAATAAGTTAATTTCCAGGGTTTGAGCAATATTTTTGGATCGTTTTTCTCCTGCATGCCAGTGTGTGCCTCTCTATCCAGGTCCTTAATTCAACAAGTTGTCGGCGGGGTATCTCAAATTGCCTCTATAATATCCTGTATCATATTGCTAACAGTTCTACTATGGATAGGACCATTTTTTCAAGCTCTTCCAAAAGTAATTTGGGGTACTTCAATTGTAGTCCCTTAAACACAAATGTTTCAGGCCGTACTGGCAAGTGTAATAGTGGTGGCTTTAAAAGGAATGCTAATGCAAGTATTGGATTTTTGGAAATTCTGGAAACTAAGCAAAATTGATGCTTTAGTCTGGCTGGGGACATTCCTGTCTGTAGTATTCATAGGAATCGATATAGGATTGTTGTGTGGAGTTGGTTTATCGTTGGCCTCTATTTTTTTCCTTAGCTTCAAACCACACACCTGCCTTCTTGGACATGTAGCTAACACTGATTTCTACTTGGATATCAAAAGATATAAAGCGGTAAAGCAAGAATATGATAATTCGCAGGTCTTTTCATAAGACACTTTTCAGGCTAGGGAATTGGATGGTATTAAGATTTTCCATTACGCTGGTGGAATAAATTTTGCAACAAAATCCATTTTCAAATCGGATTTAATACGACTGATTGGAATTAATCCTCAGAAAGAAGTGGTTAATAGGGCGAAATTGGCCAAATATATGGGTAAAGTGAGTGATTGGCGTGAAAATGAATGCAAATAAAATAAATACATTAATTTTGAGGTGGATGAATGTAAAATAAATTCAGAAAATTTAACAAACAAACTAGAAAAAGTACAAAATAAGGTAAACACTAAATTAAGGTGTTTAATTCTGGATTTTTCTTCGGTTAGTCATATTGATCCATCAGGAGTATCAATGCTTAAATCGATAACGGATAGTTTCATGAAACTAGGCATTCCAGTTTATATTGCTCACTGTAAAGGTATAGAAACACTTGTTTTTTGATTTTATAATTCTTTGACATTTTTTTATCCTTTTCTAGAACCTGTTTATGAAATGTTAACGAAAGTTTATCCAGACTATACGGCTAAAATTGGATTTAGATCTTTTCCCACTGTACACGATGCCGTCCATTATGCCACTGTGTTATTCAGTAATAGTATGAATTCTTCAATATCCACCATAAACATACAATTCTAGAGGATTTCGCTTGAATTACTCTGTTATTTATAGGAGAAACAATCAAATAAAGACTTCAAAATGTATTAAAGCAATATTAAAAACGAATATTCTTTATTTAAGGATATACATATTTATATACTATTTTAACTCATTTCCATCATTAGCGTATATGTATACAGTGCTTTTCATAAATGTAGCCCCTCTCCCCCCCCCTTTTATTTTTTAACGGATGGACTTTTTCAAAATTCCAAAAGGGCCCTTAAATAAGACAAAAAAACTATATTTTAACCATCTTCTTCACCATAAATGTTTACCATTTGGTCGTGAGGCCAAAAAGGCCATTTATCGATTAGTTTTCAGAAAAAACTACAAATAACCAAAAATTAAAAGTGTTTTGGCAAAAACTACTAGGTTTTCGATGCGTGTTGTAATGAACTTTTCTGTGGGAAATGACGCCCTTAATCGTTGGTTAAATTTACGAAAATGATTTCCCTAACACCCTATATAGGTTATTAAATAAATATAAATTTGTTAAAAAAATTAAAAATTCTTAAAGTTCAATAGCAGCAAACCGGAATGTTTGAACTAGTGCGATGAAATTGGATTCGAAGAGTTCAAGCTTGTTTACAAGTCGATGGAATCAGCTTCGAACTAAATAAGTAAAATGCTATTCCATAAACTTTAAGAATTTCTAATTTATTCTCTGTTGTATTTTTATTATATTTTTTTTCAATAAATGGATTTCTTATTTAAAAGTGCACATGTAATTAAAATTTGTCGGATAAGCTGTGAATCACCCTGTATATACGTCCAATTTTTTTGTGAAATGGCTTCAAAAGTGACATTCAACATTTCAAATATGTACTATCTTAAAAAATAACTAATCAACATTTCCTCCATTATCAGCAATACACAGTGTGAGTTTGTAAAACGGAATAAATTCATTTAAAATTCAGGGGTTTATTTTTTAAAAAATCGCTCCAGCCTGTCGATTTTTATTTTTGACTGAGGATGTTTTGATGGTAAATTCATGTATACAACAGGGTAGCCCAAAAACCAAGTACGACCAACAACTTTGTTTTTTCAAATGGGAACACTTATTTTTTATTTCATATTTAGATTCTGTTTAAAATTCTAAATATGTAATATGTCCTATACCTAAACTCAACAATTACCGAGATATTGACGATTGAAATGACATATGAATATCTAATATATGTATGTATAAATAGCTATATACATGTCAAACGTAAAATTCTAAGGATGTTCATATGTAATTTCAATCGTCAATATCTCGGTAACTGTTGAGTTTAAATATAGGACATGTTACACGAAACTTACTTAGAATTTTAAGCAGAATCTAAATATGAAATAAAAAATAAGTGTTACCATTTGGAAAAACAAAGTTGATGGTCGTACTTGGTTTTTCAGGCTACCCTGTTGTATAGATGAATTTACCATCAAAACATCCTCAGTCAAAAATAAAAATCGACAGGCCGGAGCGATTAAAAAAAAAACCCTGAATTTTAAATGAATTTATTCCATTTTACAAACTCACACTGTATATGGACGTAAACGACATATGTGCAACTTATTTTTTCCTATAATGCTGAAATATGAGGCTCTTTTACTTGTAGCCATTTTGGTACTTAAATATAATAATAAAGGCCTCTTTTTCATATTTGCTTATGATGCAAATGGGTTAATATACTTAATGCCTTTTAGAAGTAGTAAACATGCAAAGAGAAAAATTTCTTTGGTCGTGTGCACAACTTGAATCACGATGTCATTATGTACTCTCAAATTTCTAATGCCTTTTTAAGTAGGCCGAACACATGATAATCGCTTGCAGTAAGGTCAAGGGAATAAGGACGACGTGGTAAGCGCCAAATTTCAAATGTTGGATAATCGTTCTTATAGCACATTCAGGAAGGGTCTAATTGTGAAGATTAAGTATAAGTTAAAGTATTCATTTGATTCATTATTTACCTCGTAATGTAAAATAGGCAAATATTTTTCCTGTTTCTTCTCTCTTCTCATGCGCGGCTAATTTTTCCTGTTCCTTATATGGTTGAGCAAATAATTGATAATTTCCTTAAAAACACGCTATTTTATAGAAAAAAGAAACAAAGACAAATTATGTAGTAAAAGGAAAAACGGGAAGTTGGTATGTTCCTGAATATTACGTTGGGCTGCAGTGGCGGGGAACAAACAATAAAGAATAATCAAAAAATTACAAACTTATAAAGATGCGCCTATGTTGTTTACCCATTTCCGTTATCACTATTTTAGAGTAACAAGCTAGAGAATAAAAGCAATAAGGTCGTAACCTGACATTAAGATTAAAATCCCCATTAACATTATTAATGTGACCTTTAGACGGTTAAACGACATCAATCAGCACAGAAAAGTGTTAGTGATTGAAGAAGCCACTAGTGAACCTCAGGAAAATGCAATCTTTTATGTTAATATCTTTATTATTAGCAGGTAAGTGTTCATTTTTATAAAATTAAAGTGGGAAGTGTTAATTGTATCAAATTAGGAGCATGTCTGGCTGAAATAGAAATAGGCAACTATCTAAATAATTTCAATGACGTGCCACTGGTTAAGAAGAGATGTGAAGAAAAAGGAAAACCTGATAGTTACGATCGATTAAAGGTAATGAGGAAGTGAGCGCAATCAATAAATCAATCAATATTGCCATTCACAATTTAGGTGGCTGTTAATGACACAAGAACTTGTTTCGATGGCAAAGTCAATCCGGGTCACTTAAAAGATGAATTGGAAGAAGCCAAAAAAACCGGTTCCATGGACGAGGTGTTTGGAAAATATTGCAATAAACGTCAACAATATAAAGACTGCATCCTAAAAACAGTCAACGTGGCAAAAGAGTGTTTGGAAGAAAGCGAATCCAGCGCCATTGACACTCTGATTCGAATCACGGACAATGTATTGGATTTTGCATGTTACAGAGATGGAGATCGTTTAGCCAGTAAGGCCCTATTAATAAATTTGAATTTTTTACTTTTCATCAATTCATCGTTTCAAAGTGTTTGTTGCTGAAGGAGGACCTGAATGCGTTACCTCTCGCACTGAACAAATTAAAAATTGCATAAATGCAACGTTGAAAATCGATACGACCAATCTTACTTTGGAGAACATTCCTGAAAATTTACCTACCCTAACAATCAACAAGGAAAAATGCGAGTAAATAATTTACACAGTTTAATATATTGCTCCTATGTTAATAATGATGTGTTGCAGCAAACTGGTTGAAGTTCAAGAATGTGTGGTGAAGGATTTGGAAACTAACTGTAAAGATACAACTCCAGCTAATATTGTGGAAGCTCTATTCAAGTTCGTTAAGAAAACTGCTTGTAACAACATTAAACAGAAAAGAAGTATGTTGGATTACTTGCTATAAGCACAACAAGGCTCAAAATGTACTTTAATTAAATAACAATTGAAATATTGATTTTGCGAGTTTTATTTCTTCGTAAATTGAACTTCATTGGAAAATAGGAATTTGTGTTTACTAAAATATATGTTCGATTTTCAGGCTTTGATCTGAATCGTAATCTGGACATGTTAAAAATGATAAATTCCAGCTTGCTTTACGANTTTTACGGGGTCAAGTTATTTTCCACAAAGGCGTTGAGGGTTGATAGACGGGGTTGTCTGAAGAGATGTTCGAAAAAAACAATGGGCACTCCAAGGGCTTCAAAGCGTCAAGTTTTTTTTTTACTCCTTTAGCTCACTTTGCCATGCAAATTCAGGCGAGAATAATAAAAATTTGATGGAAAACTTAAGAGCGGTTGTAAATTTTTTTTTATATCTTTATTTTGTTTCATGGAATGGAGAAAAATCATAATATCGCAGAGCAATATTGTCAAATCTTAAGTTTACAGCAAAATTCCATTTATTTGAAGGGATGAGTGAGCACTTTTTGAAATACGTACATTTTTAATAACAGAATGGAGTAAGTGCGAGAGAGGGTGGCTGGGAGGAATGGGGAGTGTTTTGAAGCGTTTTCGAGTTGCGCGTCTCCGTGAGCGGTTTCCAGGATAATTCGTTCTGCATTGGGGTTGGTGATCGGTGACTGTCGGTGTGCTGAATCGCGCGAGAAATTGACTTTTTTTAGGGTAAGTTTACGCTCGGCTGGGTAACCGAAAAATATTCTAAGATTGATTTAATTAAAATTATGCAACAGAATTTGGAACCGTTAAATCTGTACGTTGACCAATCGACCGGCCTTTATAATTGGTTTCTGGGGACATCTCAACGAATTATCATTTGTATTTAAAATGGGTATCTGTCATCAGAAATTTGAGATATTAATCTTATGTTAATCGTTATTTTAGAGACGTGTAGGTAGAGGATTCTTTTAATTAAAAAGAATTTAATCCGTTTTTAATAGATATTTTAACTACACTTTAATGTAGTACCCATTTTGTTTATTTCACTCCATTCTACATAATGACAATGAGGCCCAATTGTGAATAGAACCTAGTATTCTCTAACTTCAAATACGAAATGAATACAAAAACGCATATTTGAAACTTTAAAAACAAATAGGTATGTGACTCTATCGCTTTATGTGCATTTTCATTCAAGTTGGAAGTCTCAATGTAGTTACCATTTTAAACTATCATTTCTATATGTCAAGAATAATATTTCCGTCTTATACGAAAAGGTTTTGCTCTGTGCATTATACAGGGTTTTTTTTTATTTTATTAAATTCCTTTCTGTATATCTATGTATATGTATAATTTTCCAAACGTTCTGCATCGAATTGTTCTAGAAGCCAGTAAAAGAAAATTAATAAATTAAGAATTTTCTTCCGAAATAAATTTCTCGGTCATCGTATAAAATAGAAATGAAAATAAAATGAATAAAAAATTAGGTTTCCAGTAGTTTCGGAAAAAGGTAGTAGTAAAGAATTTTGAAATGTACATCTAAAACAATGAGGTCCAAACGAACAAGATCTCATTTATATTTCAAGCTAGAACCAACCAAACATAACGTTTGAATTTTTAGCTTTTTCCGTTGACAGTTGTTTTTTACTATAATATTTTTTTCAGGTGTAAAAAATAATAGATATTAATTGATTTGAAACGTCAATTTAATGCAACTTTATATTTTGATTAGTTTTGTGCTTCATCTTAGTTGATTCTTCCTTTGCTTATTTTTCGTAATTTTAAAGTGGAAAAACTGGTTATCATGAATATAATTGAGCGGTTAGTGCCTTTCTGAGTTTATTTAATAGTTTCATATCTTCCCTTAAGAAATGTATTAAAAAGATACTTTAAATACTAAAATAAAGATATTAAATACTACCTACAGTTTCCGTAATAAAAAATTAAACATTCATCTAATTCATTTGCTTTTATTCTACCTATCTTAGGTAGGTAGGTGAGGTAGTCTTTGACCTGCTTGCGCTTAATAACCTGTTCGGAATGTCGAGCCGACGGGTTGCAGAACGGCCTGTTGAAATGCATTTTTTTTCTAGTATTATAATTCATTTTTATGATGAAAACTGTTAAAATCGATCATGCAAAACTCGTCTTACGACATCGGCTCGTTTTGCATCTGTTGCAATATTCAGGGGCGTCTTCAAATTCCCGTTCATTTTTAATAAGTTTTCTGTTATCGAGTATCGAAAAAATCAACCGTCATTCATGCGCGTCTGTTAAGTGAAAAGTCGATCGAAAATAAAATCTGATGAAAGCGCCTTTTCCGAAGAAAAATGCCGGTTTCGCTGTATAAAATTTCCATCGGTTTTATTCTTAAGACATTCTTTACGTGACGACCTGGCAAATGCTTTCGCTGTTCGGGAATTAATTAAACCTAAAATAGGATGCGAATTTAATTAAATTAAAGAATCGCTTCAATAACGGTGGCTATTCAAATTTTTAATTAAAATTTCTCTTTTAGGGTTCCTATAGATTTCACTGTCATGGATTTTACGCACTTGTCGAACCTGTGACCATGATTAGACGACAGAAAAATGATCAGTCAAACTCTCATGATTGAAATTAGGAAATTTCGAACTCTGTATATACTACTAGTGTGTTTGGTTTATTCTCAATGTACCAGCTCTTATTTGTTACTGGTACAGGATAGTTTACAGCCAGGCCATGTTATTTTCAACGCTTCAGTTTTCCGCCTAGGATCCGATCGGATATATTCGATTAACGAGAAAAGATCTGCCCCTTTTGTACAGTCCCTTATACATGTAGATTCTAAAAATGGTCAAGTATCTTTGCTAGAACGTTTACAATGCAACGGAATATACTATCCGACTCTTTTTACTGTTCATATTGACTCCACTTCCAATAGAATAAGAGATATAGATTATTATAGTTTACCATTAAGAATATTTATCATTGGAAAAGACTGCACCGATCGACATGCTCAAGAAGATCTCGAATATTTAGATGAGTTTAGGAGGGAACGGCGAAGCGATAGGTCTGAAAATTATTGGAATCCATTCTCACATATCCAGCCAGCATTGAGAGATAAATTGAACCAAGTCAGACAATGGATATCGGAAAGTTATGCTTCTTTTGCCATACCGACTGCAGGAAAATGGAACAAAATTTGTCTGAGACAATCTCAATTTATCAATTCTATAACAAATTTTTTGCCATTAACTATTTTACAATATTGCACTGTCAAGTTTCATTATGTTAGTGACGATAGATTCGAAATAGAACATTCTCAAGGTGATTTGGTTGCCAGTAAAGATGTGTGCATTGTGGAACCAATGTGGAAAGTCTCAATTTTATTTACTACTGAATGTAAAAATGTCAGTGTACTTAACTCAGAACATCGTCTAAAAATAGTCTACCATCACCAACAATTTAACGACACAGATATCGCAAAGAGAATCAGAAGAGAGCTCAGAAACCAATCTCCGTTTTTTGAACAACACTTATACGTCGCTAGTGTACTTGAGGAATGCGAACCGCCAGTCATTGTAACTACTGTAAAAGCTAGGGATCCAGAAAACAGTCCTATAACGTATTCTATGACCAGCCTTTTAGATTCTAGGACTCAATCCATGTTTGATATAGATCCGAAAACGGGTGTGATCAATACCAAAGTTCAATTGGACCGAGAACTAGTTGATGTTCATTATTTTAGAGTTACTGCTCTCGATGATAGTTTTCCACCGCGATCCGGAACGACTATGCTTCAGATTAACGTACAAGATGCAAACGATCATTCACCCGTTTTTGAAATGAACGAATACGATGCAAGCGTCAAAGAAAGTGTCAGTGTCGGGACAACAGTGATTACTCTTAAAGCCACGGACCAAGATATAGGCAAAAATGCCGAAGTAGAATATTACATTCAAAGCATAAATGGGGGTGGATTATCCACTGAAGAAGAAGATAATCAAGCCTTTAAAATCGATTCTAAAACTGGAGTGATAACAACCAGAAGTTTACTGGATCGAGAAACCACTGAAATTTACACTTTAATTGTGGAAGCTACCGATTTAGCTAACCCACAAACTGCTCGAAGATCGTCTTCAGCAAGTGTTGTCATTAATATCCTCGATGACAATGATAACTATCCTCAATTTTCCGAACGCACTTACTCAATTACACTGAACGAAGACATTAATTGGAATGAAAGTCCGATTGTTGCCCGCATAAAAGCTACCGATGCTGATCAAGGAGTCAATGCAATGATTCGCTATGCAATTATTAGCGGTAACACCCAGTCTCAATTCGCTATTGACAGTTTAACCGGAGATGTCTCTTTGGTTAAGCCTTTAGACTATGAAAATTTGCGAAATTACCGATTAGTAATTAGAGCTCAAGATGGGGGAAGTCCTGCTAGATCCAATACCACTCAACTTTTAATTAATGTGAAAGATGTCAACGATAACTCTCCAAGATTTTATACATCGTTATTCCAGGAAAGTGTTCAGGAAAACGTACCCACTGGTTATAGCATCATTAAAGTGCAAGCGTACGATGCAGATGAAGGTATTAACTCGGAAATTAAATATACCATATCGCCGAGAGATGCCACTGGGGCCAGTACGGATGATTTGCCTGTGACTGTTGATAGTCAATCAGGATGGATTTATACTATAAAGGAATTGGACAGAGAAGAGCAATCCAAATTCATGTTTCAAGTGATTGCTGCGGACCAGGGCGTACCTCCGCAGTCGGCCAGTGCCAGTGTCATAATCACAATTTTGGATGTTAACGATAATGATCCAGTATTCGAACCGAAAATTTACGAAGTCAACGTAGGTGAAGATGACCTTCCAGGCACTCCAGTGGTCACGGTAACAGCCACAGATGCCGACGAAGACAACAAAATCCATTACGAAATCACTAATGGCAATACAAGAGGCCGATTCGCTATAACATCTCAAAATGGACGTGGCCAAATTACTGTAGCTCAACCATTGGATTACAAACAAGAAAAAAGGTATATTTTGACAGTGACAGCAGCAGATTCAGGAAGTCGTACTGATACAGCTACAGTGTACATTAACGTTACTGATGCAAATAATTTCGCTCCGGTTTTTGAGAACGCTCCTTATTCGGCTAGTGTTTACGAAGATGCAACAGTTGGTACCACTGTACTAGTGGTTAGTGCCTCAGACAATGATGTAGGATTGAATGCTCAAATCACTTATTCTCTTGGAGGAGATGGGGACACTTTTACAATTAATTCACAAACTGGAGCAATCACAACTACTAAACTGTTAGATCGTGAGACTCTTGCCGGCTATTTACTTACTGTTACAGCAAAAGATGGAGGAAATCCTCCAATGTCCGATACCACTGATGTAGAAATAACTGTGACCGATGTGAACGATAATTATCCGCAATTTAAACAGCCTGCATACTCTGGAAGTGTGTCTGAAGATGCTTTAATAGGAACCTCAGTAGTACAAGTCGCGGCTACTGATGAGGATATCGGTTTAAATGGACGAATTCGATACACCTTAAGTGAAAAAGATCAAGAAGATGGTTCATTTGTAATAGATCCAGCTAGTGGAGTGATTCGCACCAACAAAGGTCTGGATAGAGAATCTGTGGCTTTTTATGAATTGGAGGCTTACGCTATAGATAGAGGATCCCCTACTTTAAGTAGTTCCGTTCCTGTAACTATTAGAATAGAAGATATAAACGATTCCCCTCCAGCATTTGCCTCAGATAAAATTGTTTTGTATATTCCCGAGAACAGCCCGATCGGATCAACTGTGGGTGAAATATATGCTAAAGATCCAGACGAAGGAGTAAATGCAATCGTTCAATATTCGATTATCGGAGGTGAAGATGCTCAAAGTTTTTCACTGGTCACTCGACCAGGTTCAGATAAAGCGGAATTGCTCACTATGATCGAACTAGACTATGAAACTTCCAAGAAACGTTACGATCTAATTGTTCGTGCCGCAAGTCCACCACTAAGAAGTGACGCACACGTGGAAGTAATAGTTACTGACGTTAACGATAACGCTCCAATTTTACAGGACTTTCATGTTATTTTCAACAATTACAAAGACTGTTTTCCGACTGGGCCCATTGGAAAAGTTCCGGCTTTCGATGCCGATGTGTCGGACAAGTTGCAATATAAAATACTCTCTGGCAACAATGCGAATCTTATTGCTCTCAATGAGACGTCTGGAGGTCTGGTTTTGTCACCTCAACTCAATACGAATGTTGCTAAATTCGCTTCAATGGAAGTTTCGGTGAACGATGGCGTGAATGAAGTTAAAGCCATAATGCAACTGGTAGTGCGTTTGATTACAAAAGATATGCTCTATAATTCAATCACAGTTCGGTTAAATAGTATGACCAAAGAAGCGTTCTTGTCACCTCTTTTAACATTCTTCATAGACGCTTTGGCCGCGATTATTCCATGCCCCAGAGAAAATATCTTTCTGTTTAGCATCCAAGATGATACGGATGTAAGTTCGAGAATTCTCAATGTCAGTTTCAGCGTACGAAGACCAGATACGACCAAGGAAGAATTCTATACACCGCAATTTTTACAAGAACGAGTTTATTTAAACAGAGGCGTCCTTGCCCGATTGTCCACAGTACAAATCCTACCTTTTGATGACAATTTATGCGTTCGTGAACCGTGTTTGAACTACGAAGAGTGCCTAACAGTGCTGAAATTTGGCAACGCTTCCGGTTTTATTCATAGCGACACGGTTTTATTCAGGCCCATTTATCCCGTTACCACATTCACTTGTCAATGTCCTAAGGGCTTTACCGGGTCTCGCGAACATTATTTATGTGACACCGAGGTAAATTTGTGTTATTCGTCACCATGCATGAACGGAGGTCTATGCAAAGTACGGGAAGGTGGATATACTTGCGTGTGTCCGTCCAATTACACTGGAGATAATTGCGAAGTTGAACTAAACAGTGATGCCTGCAAGCCGAGTACATGCCGCAATGATTATATAGCGTGCAACCCGAGACAAGGCAAAAACAGTGCATTTTTGTGCGAGGATTGTACCTTTTCCGCCGAAAAGGAACACTATAGCACCACGTGTCAACTGAAAACAAGGAGTTTCTCAAGAAATTCATTTTTGACTTTCCCAAGTTTGAAACAACGTCACCGATTACATTTAAAATTAAAGTTCGCTACCCAGGACCAAAACGGTTTGCTTTTGTATAACGGCCGCTACAACGAACAACACGATTTCATTGCCTTGGAAATTGTCAGGGGAAATGTTCAATTTTCATTTTCTCTTGGAAGTGCGGCCACGAAAGTAATCGCTTCGATTCCTGGGGGTGTAGCCGATGGAAAGTGGCATTCAGCGACCGTGAGCTATTTTAACAAAACAGTAACTCTATCAATTGACGATTGCGACACAGCGTTGGCCCTAAAACATGGTAGGGAGCTAGGGGGCAAATGGGCTTGTGCTAGCTATGCTGAACATACTTTAGAGTCTAGATGTACTTCACTTACGGAAACGTGTCATAGATTCTTAGATTTAACAGGGCCCCTTCAATTAGGAGGCCTCCCATTAGTATCCGCCAGTTTCCAGATAGAAAATTCCCATTTTCAAGGCTGCATTTCGGAACTTAAAGTCGATTACAAGCTAATCGATTTGAATACTTTCGTAACTGACAATGGAACCACTGTTGGATGTCCCGAAAAACGGAATTATTGTAACAACAAACCTTGCAAGAACGGTGGAAGGTGCATTGAAGGATGGACTCTGTTCAAATGTGTATGTCAAGAAGGCTATGGTGGACGAGATTGTAGTGAAAAAATTGAATTGCCGTGGCATTTTTCTGGAAACGGAATGTTATCTTTTAACCCCTTATTAAGGCCTATTCAATTGCCATGGTTGAATGCTTTATCGGTGCGCACTTTGCAAGAAGACACGTTCTTAATGTCTATTCAAGTTGGCCAGAACAGCTCTGCCGTCCTTTCTCTTTACAAAGGTCTTGTAATGTACATTTACAATGGGGATGCTTTGTCATTAAATTCCATGTTGATATCCGATGGCGAGTGGCATCACATTGAGATAACTTGGATAGGGACTGAAGTAAAATTTTCTATTGACTATGGGGAATACGAAGTGGCAATGCCTTTTCCAGAAAAAATTCAAGGGTTATATGTAGGGAAAATCCTCATAGGGGGACCTGATCATAGCTATGCAAACTCAAATGCTGGTTACAATTATTTAGAGGGTTGTATACAAGATGTGAGAATTGGCAATCAGCAAACGACTTTAACTCGACCAATAGTCAAAGACAATGTAGAAGAAGGTTGCTTTTCTCTGATGGAATGCCAAAATCAGTGTCCCGATGAGGCACAATGTACCGTCAGCTGGGGCAGATCACGTTGCGAGTGCAATGAAGGTCACGTAGGCCCTCTATGCATACCTATTTGTTCAATGAATCCTTGCGATAACGGTGCCTCGTGCAAAGGAAACTTAGAATTAAACAGGGGTTACGAGTGCCAATGTAATTCTAGCAAATATTCTGGAGAATATTGTGAAACGGAACAAACTCAACCTTGTCCGGCAAGTTGGTGGGGCTATCCAGTATGTGGACCTTGCGAATGCGACGTTGATGCAGGTTATAATCCAGATTGTGACAAAAACACTGGAAAATGCCATTGCAGAGAAAACCATTATCAACCGAAAGGGTCTAGGGAATGTATTCCTTGCGATTGTTATTCGGTAGGTTCTTACAGTAGCCAGTGTGATAATGAAACTGGAAAATGTCGCTGCAGAGATGGAGTAATCGGGCAAAAATGCGACGCATGTCCAAATTCTTATGCTGAAATCACTTTAAAGGGCTGCGAAGGTACTTTTTCTTAATTAGTCAGGTTGCAATGAATTGTTGTATCGTTTTGCAGTTGTTTACGATGGATGTCCAAGATCATCGGCCAAATCTATTTGGTGGCCACGTACACTTTTCGGTCAAGAAGCAGTTGAAAGCTGTCCAAAAGGGTCTCACGGTAAAACGTCTAGAAAGTGCGATAACGAGCTAGGAGGGTGGCAAGAACCAGATTTGTTCAATTGTACTTCAAATGCTTTTGTTGAACTTCGTGACCAGGTAATGTTTATAAATAGTAACCATAACGATTGAAATAACGTTTTTATTTATTTTAGTTAGCAAATATTGAAACAGGAGAACTATCCTTAAATACGTTTGTAGCAATAAAACTGGCACATGATTTGCAAAAGGCGACAAATAGAACGAAAGACCTTTATGGTGCTGATGTTCTGATATCATACGACTTAATTAAAGAACTTCTTAATTATGAGTCTCGAGTACACGGTCTTAATTTAACTCACAGTCAAGACAAGGACTATATTAGTAACGTGGTATATGCAATAAATGTAATTTTATCAAGAAAATACGCGGATCATTGGATTCGAATTAAAGAACTGACCGGTCAAAGCGTAGAAAATATGATCAGCTTTATGGAGAAATACATCAACATTCTATTGGAAAGTCAGCACGACACTTATACCAATCCGTTTGAGATCGTTACTTCCAATATGGGTATGTAAACTAATTTACTCAAAACCAATTAAAAATATTTTCTTATAGTACTGGGCCTGGATATTGTCACTCCAGAATCGCTTTATGGATATGAACCAGAGATCGCTATATTGCCAAATGGCTTATCACATACAACGGAAAGCGTAATTCTTCCGGACACATCTCAATTTCTACAGGACAATAAAATTCAAAACCAAGGTCCTTTAATAGGATTTCCAAAATATAATAATTATCTGTTTGATAAGTCTAAATTTGATCCTTACTCTAGGATATTTATACCTTTAAGCCTTCTTGGCATAAAGCCATTGGAAAATGGAGAAATCATCACTAAACACAGCCTGCCAGGCGATGGAGCTATCATCAGCTACATCCAATATAAGGAAGCCGGCAATTTACTACCGAAAAGATACGACGAATCTGTTTTGCGTAGATGGGGTGTTGATATAACCCTTGGGTCACCATTGATCTCCATAGGAGTCTTGGTTCCAGAGTATGTAGAACCTGTAGCATCTAATGAGCACCATCAACCTGATGTGAAACTTCCCGATATTATGTTACCCGAGGATAAGTGGACGAAAAAGATTTTTGTCGAGCCCGAGGTAAAGATCCATGAAAATGACGCAAAATATCTGAGGACTCGAAACCGAAGAGACAGGGATGTGAAGAAAAGACTCTTTTACAAGAGTTTATCGGGAATTCCACTTAAGACTTCAGTGAGATTACAAATTTGGCTCAATTCCACTGAGACAGTGTTCAATGAACGATCCAATCCACAATGCGTACATTGGTCAACTGCAAGAGGGTATGCATTTTCTATATATTCAACCTATAATTACAGATAGGATTTTTTAGGTTTGGCGAATGGTCCAGGGTAGGTTGCAGGACTGAACTCGATGACAATTGGTTTGAAAAATCAGGAGATGGTTGCACAGTAATCAATTGCAGTTGCAATCATTTAACAACGTTTGCCGTTCTTGTAGATGTTATTGATTTAGAAGTAAGTAACACTTCTTGAATTAACTTTTATTTATAATGCTCATTGTAGTACATACCCGAACCTTCTCTTCTGGAAGACATTTCAAGTTATAGTTGTTTCTCAATCGCCTTACCGCTTCTCTTGGGAACCTATTTAATTTTGGCTTTGATAAGAGGATTACAAACTAACTCCAACACCATAAGGAAAAATCTGGTTCTGTGTGTATTTTTAGCTGAACTCTTATACGTTGTCGCTCTGAAGGCACGAAAATTGACGGTTTCAATCGAATTTTCGTGTAAATTAATCGCAATTGGTTTGCATTATCTTTGGCTGGCCTCATTCTCCTGGATGCTAGTGGATGCGATTCATTTATACAGAATGTTAACGGAAATGAGAGATATTAATCATGGACCCATGATATTTTACTATACAATGGGCTACGTTGGTCCAGCAGTTGTAGTAGCATTAGCCGTTGGTGTTAGGGCTCATCAATATGGGAATTACTATTTGTAAGAATTTGTATATTGCTGTAATATGTAATTAATTCAATCGATTATTAAATTTTAGCTGTTGGGTGTCACTGTATGAAAGTGTTATTTGGAGTTTAGTTGGCCCCACATGTTTACTGACTGCTGTTAATCTCTGCATATTATTGTTTGCAATAAGAGCTGCCTTTACTGTTCAAGACCATGTGTTGGGATTTGGAAATTTACGGTATTCTCATTGGATAAAATAACAACATTTTCATATTAAGTATTGAACTGGATTTTTTTAGGACGCTATTGTGGGTGTCAGTAATCGCCTTGCCCCTCTTGGGAATAACGTGGATCTTGGCTTTATTGGCGGCATCTGAACACCATCCATTATTGATGCCATTTTTGTCATTAGCAGTCTTGATTCATGCCGCTTTTTCATTGGCAGGTTATTGTTTCGCCAATAACCGTGTGCGACAGAATCTTTTAAGAACATTTTTGAGATGCATGGGCAAAAAGGTACCACTGTTAGACACTCAATCGGTGGCCGGAGTTCAAAGTATTAGTAGTCAAAATGTTTCTGCTCAATCTGTAAGTTATATTAATTTCATTACAATCATTTTATGGATGATTTGTTAAATTGAAGCGTTCGGCTTTGGCATACCATTCCGGCTTAGATCCGACAGCAAGAAGAAACATTGGCATTTCAACTTCCAGTACCACATCCAGATCCACAACTAAAACTAGTTCAAGTCCCTATAGGTAAGGGTTTTGTTTTTTCAATCTAAATTTAGATTTAACTAATATGTTTTTAGAAGCGATACGCATTTAAGACATACATCGACGTCTACTTCCAACTATAACTCGACTAGTGACGTTCCATCCTACTTGAGAGGTTTTGAACAGGAAGAACGTAGGTCAAGGCGTAGAGAAAAACACGTAGCTGAGGCAGAAATTGCAGAAGGTTAACCTTTTGTTTTGACTACCTCCGGTCTAATTATAAGGCCTTTGTTGTTTTAATGTTTTAGGACGGGAACGTGGAGATAGTGATTCAGATAGTGATGGTTCAGAGGGAAGAAGTTTGGATTTGGCTTCGAGTCACTCCAGTGACGATGACGAGTCCAGTGCCAGAAGACATCATGGTCGTAGTCATATTTCCCGACAAGGCTATCTTCCAAACATTACAGAACACGTCGTTTCGCGGTGCGGCACCCCGCCATCATTGAATGTTGTTACGAATTCGCAATTATTCCCCTCAGTTCAGCCCAATTACGATTCAAGATGGGCTAGTCAGCTGCCAGAAGCTTATCTTCCAAATACTAATGGTATATTATATTTATATTTATAATAAACTGAATTATCTAATGAGATACTAGTTCCAGAAGTGGGCCGTTGGTCAGCAGAAACTGGATCAGATAATGAGTTTCTACACAAAAACTCGCCAAATCCGCTCCCGAATCCGGACGTTACTCCGGAAACATGTCTCAGGACTATCGAATCTGAACAATACATAGTCCAAGCCCACTACAACAATCACTACAATAGCAATATGACATTTAAAGGAGATTATGTGCCTAAGTTAATACAGCCGGATAATGTGAACTATCAAGATTACGATAGATGTTCGGATGTCGATGAGAAGCATATGAACGATAAATATTTATTTCCTTATACAGGTAATGAGTATTTTTTTTGTTTTCTTTTGAATGAATGAGAGAGTAATGAGTGGTTATTTTCATAATTGTGCTGCGATTTAGGCAATATTTTGGAATGTAAGTTGAAATATTTCGATTTATTTATTTATTAGATTTAAAACATTTTTCTTTTCATTCAGCCGAAGAAGATCATATGCAAGTTCATATGAATTATGTTACTCATAATGTCCCTCAATCTCAGCCTGGCAGTCGGCTAATGTCTCCAATTAACGATAATAATTTGGATTATCATGGATCTGTCATGGGATCCAGAGTGGGATCCCGCATAGGTAAACGGAAAAATATCGACATTTGATTTTAACAAGGCTAATTCGAATCTTTTTAGGTTCTGTTTTAGGATCCGTTCACGGTTCAGTGTGCGGCAGCATGAGAGGTTCTCCTTCACCTCTAATGGCTCCTATTTCAATGTTACATTCTGGTATGCCACCAGAGCCTTCTTCGTACGTATAAAACGATTTTTCTCTAGATAATCCTTCTTTTTGGTGTTGGTTCTTAACAATAATAATCTAAATTTCTTTATAGATGGTGTTGGGAATATACAGTTAACAAATAAATTTAGGTTTAGATATTAGGTAAGAATCTAAGAAATAATAGGGTGTTTTTCATTCATTTATTTTTTTAGGGCCAATGGACAAGATGAAGAAACATCGGTTTGACGATGCTCTATTAGAAAATATTTGGCATATAGACCAGAAAACACTCCCACTTTATACAAATTTAAAGCTTTAGTGTGAAATTCGTGTACTTATTTTTAAAATAATTGATCTGGGATTAGTCTATAGTGAATATTTTAGTCATTTTGCCTTATATATGAGATACTGTATTGAAGAAACGTGTGATTTTTAGTTTCTCAACTAGTTTACGTTATATATTAGTTTAATTTGACTTCCCGTGTAAATAAGGGTATTTTTTTTAACAAATTCGGCATTAAAAATTCAACGAGAAATACTCATAATTTAAAATTTGCTCATAAATCTATGTATTTTTGCTATTTATATACGAAAAAAAATTAATTTCCAATCTTATAAACGACTCATAATATTTTCAGATTTCCAAAATATGATATTCGAGCACTTTTTTGAGAAAATGCCATTTATACCTGAATGATATTAAATCTATAGTTAGATGTATCTACTCTATACTGCAACAGCTATGAAATTGAACAAACTACTGATTAGTATTTATTGTAGTCGCTTTAACGTTTTATTTGAAATAATTGTTGTAGAAAAGGTGATAAATGCAAGACTATTTTACTAAAAAAATGTTATTATTTTGACTACTCGTGTTTTTTGTATTCAATCTGTGCCTAAAGAAGCTTTTCGTTTTGTAAATAATCCATTAAGAAATAAGTTAATATAAGATCTCATTGTCTAGATTTAACTTACATCACTTTCATATTACATTCCATTCTAATTTTAAGTATTTATTATATTTTCCAAATTGTTTTAGTACTTAAATTTGTAACTGATCCGTACTTAAGTTTAAAAACATTCCAAACGTACTATTGTATGTGTTATGTTAAATTTTATTTGTGCAATTTTATACATTCCTTTTTTACACTTTTTTTATATTGTGATTTTTTAAATATATCGAGTGGCGTATGTTGGAATGTTTATTTGTACCCTATTTTAGCACAATACCGTTGAAAAGGAAAAATTGCATATACATTAAAGAATCGATATAGCTTAAATTTCCCGTATCCGCGTCATTTAGACTAGCACATATACCCCGCGTACGGTTCCTCAGATCATAAGTTTGAATGAATGTTTTTTCATATTTTTCTAATTTTTCGAATCAAATCATGCAGATACGCTAATACTAGTAATTAGTAATAGCCACTGCGCTGGTATTATTAATTCTTGAAATAAAAGTTAAGACGAAATTTTTCGATCTAATAGACCAATATGCGGATAAAGAAACGTTAAGTGTACAGTCATAGTATGTAATCTACGCTTAGCCGAATTTTATAATGACGATTCCATGGATATATTGTTCTATGTCCACCATTATTTCACATAAATAATCACACATTTACACCCCGGATCAGTGTTTAAAAGTAAAAAAAAAATTAAATTGTATAGACAGAAAAAACAAAATGATTTGTCTCCGTCTATCAATTGGCTAAACACGTCAATGTTTATCAGCGTCAGAGACTGCCTCAATTTCGTTTCGTGAATTTATTTTTTTCCTGTTGTCAGTAGTGTAAAAAATCAGATGTACCGTGACTGCAGCCATAGCCTAGCAGAATCTGAACACTGTTCATGTTTTCTTGTAATTGTATCTACGCATATGAATTTAAATGTCGAAAAATGTTTATTTTTTTACTTAACTGGAACGTAGTTAGGAACCGAAAACAACGTAATTTCCTTCTCCTTAACTCCTACTTGTTTATTAAAAGCAAAAATCTATTTTTAACAACAAATGATCAAGAATGTAATTCAATTTGACCTTTACAAACAAATATTAAGCTGTTACTGGTGTAACTTTATGGATATTGTGGTACAAATTGGTCATAATTTCTTGCAAATTGGCAAAAACAATGTTTGCATAATAATAATTACAACTATCTGAAAATTCTATTTTGGTTCAACATAAAAACGAATAACTTAAAACAATGGCAAACCACAGGAAACCGCGGTGCCAGATAATGGAGGTGTCTTAAATTTAAACCACCCGAGCCCCCCAAAATTTGGAAATGGCGGACGTTCAAGAAACCACTGGACAGCACCGAGCGACGCGGCGTCGGAAGTCCCTTGGTTGCTGGATCGACCACGTGACTGCACTTTGACTGAGCAGATCAGCTAAGATGCGTTAAAGCGATCAATGTTCAGCTGTGCCATCACTGACACACACCTCCAACTAGTTTTAATTTGATCCTCATATAAATTCTTAAAATACCTATTTTAAAGATAGCGAATTGTAACTATGCATTAGAGATATCTAATGTAATGCTTTATATAAAAATACTGTGTAGTAAATCTCTAATCCACTACAGATTTCACGATCTTTATATTTTCAATCGCAAAACAGTAATTTTTTAATAATAAAACAGAAGAAAATTGACCTTTAACCTCAATCCTTGACCGAACAACATGTAAAAATTGAAAAACGGGAAAATACAAAAATTCAAAACAATGTTGTGAAATAATAGGCTCCTTTTGTAAGTTACAACGTTCAAAAAAATGACTTTCAAAAATGTTAAAATCAGCGTTTTGTTCGGTTCCCAAACGGGAAATGCTCAAGACTTAGCAGAACGTATATGGAGAGGATCCAAACGATTTTATTTTCAGAGTTGTGTGAAACCCTTAAATGATTATAACATCGTGGATATTGTGAATGAACATTTGATGATTTTTGTTTGCGCAACAACTGGCCAAGGTGACGAACCTGATAATATGAATATCTTCTGGAAGTTTCTTATTAAGAAGAGTCTACCCAATGATTTGTTATGTAACTTAAAGTAATGACTCAAGGTATGTCTAGAATACTATTTTAACTTTAATCTCTCTTCATAGATTTGCTGTTTTCGGCTTAGGAGATTCAAGCTATACGAAATTTAATTTTGTAGCCAAGCGACTTCACAAGAGACTCTTGCAATTGGGAGGCCAATCTTTGCTTCCGTTAGGTTTGGGCGATGACCAGCATGACTTAGGTTATGATGCAATTGCCGATCCCTGGATAGAAAATTTATGGATAAAATTATTGGAAGAATATCCTATTCCTGCAAACATTTCACCTTTGCCGAAGAATTTGCCTATAATTCCACGGTATTAAACGAAAACTTGTTTCAATTGTTAAATTCCTTCCTTTCATAGATGGGGTACAAAATTAGAATCTAAATTCCTAACACCGCAATGTGAAACAATTAAAAATAGTTCCTTATTCTATTCAACAACAAAATGTGACGAATTTAATGCTGTGGTTTTAGAAAATGAAAGACAGACACATCCATGTCATTTTCAAGTAAATAACTAACTAATTTTAATAATAATTCTTATAAATAAATAAATTCTTTTAGGATGTGAGACTTATAAAATTTCAAACAGAAGGCCAAAAATATATCCCAGGAGATTTACTTGCCCTGAGACCAAAAAACTTACCTTGGCAAGTAGCGGAATTTAAATACGTTTTATCAAATAATGGCGTTAAGATACATGATGATAGTGTTATCACCTTAGTACAGAAGGATGAAAGCTATCCAATTCCTGATGCGTTAAAGGCACAGGTGACATTTAAGCAGCTATGTGAAGAATATTTCGATTTATTCTCAGTACCAAGAAGATCCGTATTTGAAATCTTAGCTCAAATAACAGATAGTGCTTTAGAAAAAGAAAAATGTCTAGAATTTTGTTCAGCCGAAGGACAACAAGACATGTACTCATATACAAATCTGTCTCTTATACACATCTCGTAATTTCCTTCTCCTTAACTCCTACTTGTTTATTAAAAGCAAAAATCTATTTTTAACAACAAATGATCAAGAATGTAATTCAATTTGACCTTTACAAACAAATATTAAGCTGTTACTGGTGTAACTTTATGGATATTGTGGTACAAATTGGTCATAATTTCTTGCAAATTGGCAAAAACAATGTTTGCATAATAATAATTACAACTATCTGAAAATTCTATTTTGGTTCAACATAAAAACGAATAACTTAAAACAATGGCAAACCACAGGAAACCGCGGTGCCAGATAATGGAGGTGTCTTAAATTTAAACCACCCGAGCCCCCCAAAATTTGGAAATGGCGGACGTTCAAGAAACCACTGGACAGCACCGAGCGACGCGGCGTCGGAAGTCCCTTGGTTGCTGGATCGACCACGTGACTGCACTTTGACTGAGCAGATCAGCTAAGATGCGTTAAAGCGATCAATGTTCAGCTGTGCCATCACTGACACACACCTCCAACTAGTTTTAATTTGATCCTCATATAAATTCTTAAAATACCTATTTTAAAGATAGCGAATTGTAACTATGCATTAGAGATATCTAATGTAATGCTTTATATAAAAATACTGTGTAGTAAATCTCTAATCCACTACAGATTTCACGATCTTTATATTTTCAATCGCAAAACAGTAATTTTTTAATAATAAAACAGAAGAAAATTGACCTTTAACCTCAATCCTTGACCGAACAACATGTAAAAATTGAAAAACGGGAAAATACAAAAATTCAAAACAATGTTGTGAAATAATAGGCTCCTTTTGTAAGTTACAACGTTCAAAAAAATGACTTTCAAAAATGTTAAAATCAGCGTTTTGTTCGGTTCCCAAACGGGAAATGCTCAAGACTTAGCAGAACGTATATGGAGAGGATCCAAACGATTTTATTTTCAGAGTTGTGTGAAACCCTTAAATGATTATAACATCGTGGATATTGTGAATGAACATTTGATGATTTTTGTTTGCGCAACAACTGGCCAAGGTGACGAACCTGATAATATGAATATCTTCTGGAAGTTTCTTATTAAGAAGAGTCTACCCAATGATTTGTTATGTAACTTAAAGTAATGACTCAAGGTATGTCTAGAATACTATTTTAACTTTAATCTCTCTTCATAGATTTGCTGTTTTCGGCTTAGGAGATTCAAGCTATACGAAATTTAATTTTGTAGCCAAGCGACTTCACAAGAGACTCTTGCAATTGGGAGGCCAATCTTTGCTTCCGTTAGGTTTGGGCGATGACCAGCATGACTTAGGTTATGATGCAATTGCCGATCCCTGGATAGAAAATTTATGGATAAAATTATTGGAAGAATATCCTATTCCTGCAAACATTTCACCTTTGCCGAAGAATTTGCCTATAATTCCACGGTATTAAACGAAAACTTGTTTCAATTGTTAAATTCCTTCCTTTCATAGATGGGGTACAAAATTAGAATCTAAATTCCTAACACCGCAATGTGAAACAATTAAAAATAGTTCCTTATTCTATTCAACAACAAAATGTGACGAATTTAATGCTGTGGTTTTAGAAAATGAAAGACAGACACATCCATGTCATTTTCAAGTAAATAACTAACTAATTTTAATAATAATTCTTATAAATAAATAAATTCTTTTAGGATGTGAGACTTATAAAATTTCAAACAGAAGGCCAAAAATATATCCCAGGAGATTTACTTGCCCTGAGACCAAAAAACTTACCTTGGCAAGTAGCGGAATTTAAATACGTTTTATCAAATAATGGCGTTAAGATACATGATGATAGTGTTATCACCTTAGTACAGAAGGATGAAAGCTATCCAATTCCTGATGCGTTAAAGGCACAGGTGACATTTAAGCAGCTATGTGAAGAATATTTCGATTTATTCTCAGTACCAAGAAGATCCGTATTTGAAATCTTAGCTCAAATAACAGATAGTGCTTTAGAAAAAGAAAAATGTCTAGAATTTTGTTCAGCCGAAGGACAACAAGACATGTACTCATATACAAATAGACCTCGAAGGAATATTGTTGAAGTTCTAGGGGATTTTCCTCATGCAACAAAGAACCTTAATTTGGAAATGCTTTTTGAAATCATTCCAGCCATCAAGCCGAGAGAATTTTCTGTGGCCAGCAGTTTCAAAGTACACGAGAATGAAGTGCATATTTTAGTCGCTGTTGTAAAGTACAAAACGAATTTGGTGAAAGAGAGAGTGGGTTTATGTTCGAACTATTTAGCAACTTTGAAACCTGGCGATAAAGTTACAGCGTGTCTTAAACATGGTACCTTTAAATTTCCAAAGAATTTGGTAGGTACGCAATTGCAAAGAAAAATTTTAGATTAATTTAGCAATTTTAAGGATTCCCCGGTAATTATGGTAGGACCAGGAACTGGGGTAGCTCCATTTAGAAGTTTCATATTTGAAACTAGCCCCATGGGGACATCACGTGATTTGTTATTATTTTATGGATGCAGATACAAAGAACGAGATTTCCTTTGCAAAAACGAATTTGAAACTCTTGAGGAACAAAATAAATTATCTTTAATATGTGCCTTTTCTAGAGACCAAGACCGAAAAATGTAAGGTTAAAAAATTATAAAAACAAGCACGTTTTAAATCTACTTTTAACGCATTATAATGTTAGATACGTGCAGGATAAAATAGTACAACACGGAGAACTAGTATGGGAGGCACTCAAGCGGCATGCCTACATATTTGTAGCGGGAAATTCCAAGAATATGCCACAGCAAGTCCGACAGGCCTTTAGAGACGTCGTCATTCAAAAGGGCAAGCTCAACGAACTGGAGGCGGAAAATTTTCTTCAAGCCATGGAAAAACAGAAGCGTTATGAGATTGAATCTTGGTCTTAAATTGAATTTTTTTATTTAAATGTTTTATTTATTAGTTTTCAGAAAAATAAAAAACTACTATTTAGTTGAAATAAAGACCATTAATTCTATTTGCGTCCCCATTTGGATCTACGCCACTGTTTATATGAACGCGATTCACTGGTAACGGTTATTTACCTCTTTCGTTTAGTTGCGCGGGCTCCTCCAAGCTACGATGTCACAATGGGCAATTTTCCCTGGGCGAAGATAAGAAATTACAGTTTTGCTACTACAAACTTGAGTTGATGAGAATGTTAAAATATGAATTTATTGAAAAACAACCTTCCAAATGCATATCTGGGCTGTTCAGTGGCACCGGATGTCCCATTGTATGACTCCTGATGTTGAAATTAATAAAATTCCCCATTAGGCGCCAATTTTTTATCTAAAAATCGAGAAAGATAAGCTATTATCAAATTATTTTTCGTTTTCCGCCAAGGTCTGACAAAAATCGAATACAACCGGCAACGTTGTCCCTTTGAAATCGCCCACTTCGAATCACGAACCATTTCCCCCCAGTTGCTCTCACGTAATATGGCTAGTTGACTTGCTGTTATCTTGTTGGTAGTTGGCTTGACTCGCCATTGGTTGGACCACGTGCTAGTTAGAAAAGTGCATTTGCGAGTCGGCCAATCCGAGATTTCGAACACCAATTATTTTAGCGATACGTAAGTGTTTAGAAAATGTATGTTTTTTCCAAATTATGACTTGAATACCGACTGTCATGGGGTTAGAGGCGATAAGAAGGGCGGTTTTTCTTAAGGAACGTCAAAGGGCTTTATTTATTGCGGACATTCGGTGATTTAGGGATTGGATCTTTTTTTCAAAGGGGGCCGAGATTTTGCGATTTTGTTTTTTTTTCAGATTTAGTACAGATTTTTATTTATTATCGTGATAACTGATTTTTTTACTGTCATATGTATTAAGTTTAAGTACTTGAAAAGCATTAGAGTAATCCGTAATTTCAAAAAACTGATCCTTTTTATGTCTAAAATGTAAAATGTATTTGGAAATAACAAATGGTCAGAAGCAATTAAATTTGGTTAAGTTTGTCCATTAAATAGATCATAAATGATGAATTGTTTACCAAACTAGTGTTTTTTAAGTTTCGAACGTAGCTTCAGTGAAACCATTATATTATGACGCATTTCGCCAGGTTATTGGCGGTCTTCTGTCCTATTATGACCTAAATAAAATAATCAATGAGAAAATTAAAGATGCAGAAGAAAATTGGATTCAACTATCCCATTGAAATAGCTCTAATCAAAGAAACTACCACATTTATATGTCCTGTGTGTAAAAAATTCTAAATCGAAATGTATTCCTGGTTGTCTAGAGTTGTCAGATGCTCTTATATATAGTTGATGCAATTACATTTTCCAGTGCTTGCTAAAAACCATGTTCCAAATAGATTGAATTGTATGCATTCCTAGTTGCCTAATTAGATTTCCACATAGGGAATACGTTCTAAATTTCGTCTTTCGTTATTTAATAAGCAGAAACCTATAATCGTTTGAGTTAACGAGTTTATTTTTAAAAGATCAACGAACTGAACTGTAACGTTTCCTTGTTTTATATCTAAAAGCATGACATACATTTTTAATTTTTTTTTCTTGATAATCAAAGCCTCTTAATCGACCCAAGGCTCCAACCCCAAGCCCAAATGTAATAAAATCTTTTATCTGCCAAACTGAAAATAAATCGTTTCTAATCTGACAGAAAAGCTGGATGCGAATCTAACATATGCTATACAAAACACCATTGATTGAGGTTTTATCAGAAACGTTCGTGTATAGATTTTTGCTCACAGGCAAGTTGCCAATTAATTTTTGTTTATTCCATTTATTCTCAATGATCTTCGAGTTTTTAGACGAACTGATTCATCAAATGGAACCAAACTATTTAAATCTGTAGGCGTTTATCTCCTCACTGGTTTATTCGTCTGGTGAAACGTCGAAGTATTTTTAACTTAATTACTTTTGTTTCAAACATCAGCCCCAATTACCTATTATCGAGACTTCATTGTCAGGCATTTAACAGTAGTCTAAACTGAACTGAAAGATAACAATACTGGAAAAGGCCTGTTTTATTAGTATTAGCGATTGATTATTTATCGGTAATTAGTTCCGTTTATTTTTAAATGTGTAGTTGACATCGATATTAAAAAAAAAAAACAAATAAGATGCCTTGCGTTGAACGTAAATTATTAATTTTGATTCTGTACTGCCTGTGTTTTCGGTCACGCCCGAGGAGAAAAAAAGCTATTACCTATATACAACATGGAGACTTTCTTTTAAAATGTATCAAGTCACTACAGCAAAAACATTAATAATAAAATAATGCGGCCGCATTAAGTTTTTCTTAACTTGAAATAACTTGATTTTTCCTTGTTGTTACATCTAAACATAAACATAATTTTGTTACGTGTTGTCATCCGTGAAATTATCCTTAATTAAAGTGAATCAATTAGGTTTGCATGCAAAATCAACAAGTTGCTAATTATCCGCTCCCTATTAGAACATCAATAAAGTGAATCTCATATTTAATTTTCTAACCCTTGTTGTTATCTTAGTTACTCTAACTTTCATCTTGAAAAGAGCCCATTAAATATCTATTAATTTTTTTTTCTAAAGTTTAAGCGTTTATTATCTGAACTTCTACATCTACCACCACTAATGTATCACCTCAGTACGTTTAATTTTCTTTATTTTTGAAAAAGTGTTTGTTTACAGCTCCAAAAAGAATTAAAAAATTGTAATTTCGAGCAGGCATTCGCTATTTTTGGTTCGGATGGAATGCTGTCTACATATAAATTCAGGATCTGTGACCTTTGGAGCTGCAGCTTGAGCTTTCTTAGTTGTTCAATTCGCTAGACTGTTTCATTAGTTTGCTTTCCCGGATGACAATTCGATTTTTTGTTCAAGCTAATCTAGAGATATAAATGAAACTCATTTAGGATTAAAATCACTACGCTACTGGTTTCTTTGAATGCAATAGAGGTCCTCAGCCTTAACAGGATTAAAACTAGGAAAACGCCATGTCTGCTATAAGGGCGCTACTTGTTTTTATTTTATTTTAACAGCTGAATTGTGCACCTGTCGTATTATCATTGGTCGGATAGAGCGCGTCTCAGGTCCCCCTTTTCCACATAAACATTCCGTTTAACAACCACGGAACGAATCCCCTTTTTGGTAGTAAATCGCTGTGAAATCCTTGTCGTGCACGACTACGTGTGAATACTTTTGCAATTCTGGAAATTCCCTACAGTTTTTCCTTTGCATCATTTACCCTTTAGGCTTGGGAGAATGATGCTGATAATGTGGCCATTTTTTATTCGAAACCTATGGTAAATTTGTGTGTAAATGTGGAAAGGAAAAATTGTCGTTGGGCATTTCAGATTATTTTGTAAAATGTACAGGATACTAGATAGGTAGATAGGTACTAGATACTAGAAAACAGTAATTTTAAGAGATTATGGGAATATTTATATGTATTGGTGCATGTTAAAATTTCCCTCAAAGAAATTGTTTTCAACATTCTTTATTATGCTTCTATAAATAACAAAATATCTATAATATAAACAATGCAAATAACGCACTTTTTGTTACAACACTCCGAAAATTGTTCACATCAAAAAGCAATTACAACATACAGTTCAAAAGATCATGAAAAATAAAACTCGGGCATGCAAATGCTGATCAAATTTTTTCGTAGAAATTACTATTTGTTTTCAAAAAAGAAAAACATTTCTTTTGAATCATAGATAAAAATACACACACGTAATTAGAAGAAAAAAAATGTCAGTGTGCATCAAATACAGACATCATATCCTAGCAGCAGGTCGTTTAGAAAAGGGCCATTGAAAATGAATGTCTTGTAAATACCGCGGTAAGCTCTGCCAATTAAGGCCCTAATGGCTTGCACATTGATTAACTAACGATAACAAGTTCGTACATAGTGTGGCTTTTAATAGATTTTTCTTTTCCTTTAAATTTACTGTGATAAAATGCGACAGAATTCTCCCTCAACCTCCCGCTCTACCGCTTTTCGCAAAATGATTTTTACAATTTAGGTCACAGAGACACAAAGTGAGTGAGTGAGTGAGAGAGGCAGTTTTAATTTACGTCCACTAATGTTGGAGGCCGTCATATGGACACAAAGAGCCTTTACAATACAGAAATATGGTATGTCAAAACTGTCACTCGCATTAATTACATACAAGCGATATGTATGCGGATACACAAGTGCTTCATAGTACACATATTATTTGAAATATTGGAAATTTCGTAGAGAATTAGCTCTGAATTTAGCAATAGCTGAGCCTTCATTTCATTCATTTGTTTACATTTGACACTGAGCTATTAATATACACGAAGAATGTGTCCAGAATTCTTTTCTGTTCTTCTCTTCATCGCTAATCTATAGACTTTTTTAAATCAGTTCATAACTATAAACATTGGAGATTTAGATCTACTACCAGGCTTTCGAAGCAAAACAACGTTCCAGTTCCATATTTTTATTTTGATACTGAAGATATTTTGCATGAAACACAACAATAGAGTCGCTTCAGTTAAGTCGCGTAATTGCAGAGAAAAAGTTTGGTTTAGAAAATTTTATTTAAGAGGGGAGGATCAAGTAATCGGTCGTTTCTTCGCGATTTTTTTTTAATAAGATGGAAACAGTTATTTCATGAAAAGACACTTAAATATTCATGACATAACCCATTTATAATACAGCATTTTTTTAAATAAAAATCTTTAAAAATGGCAGCGCAGTAGATGCTTGAAATCAGCTCTTCACATTTACGCCATGTAATGCCCAGATCGCCCAGAAAATAAAATTCATGGAATTTTTTGTTTAAAATATATTCTTCCGTATTGCATGAACCTAAACATTTATTTAAAACTAATAATAAATATTGATTTTGAAATCATTTCAGTCAAAAAAATGCTTTTTTTTTGGAGTGTCTAGAATTTTTTATTTTACATATTTTTGTTGAAATTTAGATTCATGCAATGTGTAAGAATGTATTTTAACAAAAAATTCGATGAATTTTATTTTCAGGTAATAACTGCGATTTAGGCATTGTATGGTGTAAATGTGAAAAGCCGATTTCAAGCATCAATTGCGCTGCCATTTTTAAAGATTTTAATATAAAAAAATGCTGTAATTTGGATTATATCATGAATATTTAAGTGTATTTTATTTTCATAAAATAACTGTTTTCATCTTGTTAAAAAAAATTCGCGAAGAAACGACCGTTTACTTGACCCTCCGTCCCTTAATCTAGACCACGCTTAAAAGCATTATTACGATATTTATAATTCAGACAAGTGGGCTTTGAATCAACTTACTCGCCTGACTGTACTTTTTCTGACTATACTTTGTTTATGATCACGAAACAATTTCACATGTCATCGGTTAAATGTGTAAAACTGCTATGTCCATTTGGACTAACTTTACAAGAGAGTTAAAAATTCATGGCATATGGCATCATGTGATATTTAAAAAACGTTTTAAAAGAATTAATACTAGTTTTGCGATAATTTTTTTCGAAAATTCGAAAAAAATTATATTTTTCAATTTTTTATAAATTTGACTTAATAGTTTACACATTTAACTGATGATATGTAGAAAATACGGGACAGAATGAAATTAAAATGTGAGCTTCTATAAACACGTACAAATTTCGAAGATTTACAGAAAATGGTTCCTAGGGATAGTATAAGGATTTTTAAATATTATTGGAGCAAGTATGTTTAGCTATAAAGAGACCATATAAGAACAAAAATATATTTTCCTTGCCATAAATTATTAATGCGTATATCAGGTAGTTCTTGTACAGCGTTGTGAAAGGTTACGAAGTTATGCTGACGTTGGTCAAAGATGTTACCGTTCAATGATATGAAGGAACTTGATCGATGTCGCCCCAGTACCAGACCGTTAAGGAGCATTTAGCGGTTTATTCGATTTGTTAATACCCAATACAAACCAAATCAAAACTCTACAATGTGACTTGGAATAATTGAAAATATTTTTTATTGGACCCACTTATGCCCCCTTAAGGTTATTATTCAGAGTAAAGGTCAACTGCGTGATTAAATTGTGATATGAGAATGTGCTCTTCTGCATTATTAGTCTTATTTGAGAAACGATAACGAAAGGAATTTTACTCAGCTAGGCAGTACGGCTAGGAAGCGTTTTTTGAAAACAATCTCGTCCATGGGTGTACGTAGTATATTTGATGAAATTTACAGTATCGATAAACTAATATTTACCTTAATAGTCGTGCACGTATTTTATATGGAGCTTTAATTAGTAACTTTTTATTACAGGTAATTGAAGGTATGAACCACCAATAACGACTCGGCGAAAAAAGGGAGAAATTCATAAAGACTGATTTTTATTCTGGGAGCAATCTAAAGATGAGTTACAGGGAAAGAGAACATTTATACAACGAAAAAAATGGGGACACCATGCAGTCCAGGCAAGGTTAGTTTTGTAAATTTATTTCCATCACAGAGCAAGGAAAGTTTTAGATCACAGGGTCACAGTGAGTGTAGGATTTTCGTATGAACCTACAGTCACTTGATGGTGGCTATACTTTCTGTAGACATAAGTCATTATTATTAGATGTTGTCATTTATTTTTTAAAATTGTTTATGAATAAATTCAAGGTAATATTTACCACCAAATTACGTGATCTTACTTGAAATAAATCATGACATCCCCTATATGAGTTCAAATAAAGTTAATGAGGTAATAATCAGGTGTATGTGTGTTTTTTAGCGGTTGGTGGAGACGAGAGTAATGAAAAAACACGCCTTCAAAAACCAGTTAAATTGCAGCCGTCTTGGGAAGAAAACAACTTGTCAGAAGCGGAACTTAACTTCAGAAATTTAACAATGGACGAGGCGAGTCTACAAATTCATACACCTCCAGACAGATATTCGTTCATTTACATCATATTTTTGATACATGGAATCGCTACTCTACTGCCATGGAATGTGTTTATCAACGCCAAATCGGTGAGACCATTTCAATTCATTCAATCGTACTCAATTTAATATTTCACTGGTTAATTTTTAGTATTTCATATCTTACAAATTAGGCAAAAGCTACATTGGTTTCGACTTTCCCTATGTTGGAAATTTCATGCAAATTCTAACTTTCTGTTCCCAAGTTCCTAACGTGATATTTAATTGGTTCAACATTTTCATGCCCATAAAGTACGTAAGGTAGATTGAGTTTTACTTTGAAAATTAATCAATTCAAACTGATTTTAGGGGTGATTTAACTGTAAGAATAATGTGGAGTATCGTTATTAATATCCTTCTTTTCATAATGACCGTAGTATTGGCTATGGTTGATTCAAGTGCGTGGCCTTATGAGTTCTTTTATATCACCATGGCAAGCGTGGTTATTCTAAGTAGTAAGTTTTTTTTTTTAAATACACTACGCGTGAAAATTCCTAAAATTCAAAATTAATTTTCTCCTACAGCACTGGTCCGATTTCAAGTTTTTTTTTATATATAGTGAAATCTCTCATTACCGGACACTCACGGTTCCGGTGATATTGTCTGCTTATTGGAGGTGTCCGCTCAATAGAGTATATAAAAAACTGCGAAATGTAAATATGGACATATATATATATATATATATATATATATATATATATATATAT
>JABRWK010000009.1:614254-649287 GCA_013372445.1 Hypothenemus hampei | reverse complement strand
TATATATACATATATATATATATATATATATATATATATATATATATATGTATATAAATATACTTGTACCTATTAGGTACTTAAAAATGAAACAAGACTGACATAAATGGAAAATTAAACAATTTATACTTCCAAAAATCTTTAAAAAAAAGTAGTCCAGTTTAAGAATATTCTTATACAAAATTTATTTACATATTTACAACCAGCAGTCGCGCTAAATTAATAATTAAATATGAAAAAAGTAACTCCCCCACTCTCGATATAGATGTGAACACCTCCACGATTCTTATTAGACTTAAAACTTAAAAATAAGAAACCTCATTTTCCTTTGTCGCCACCCCCTAGCCAATCAAAATTCCGAAACATGCGAACACTTAAATGTAGCCGCATATACTCATCCGCACAGAATTAAAAAAAAATTAAAATGTTAATAAAATAAATAATAAAAATTTGCACCTTGACAGCCAGCTGCGTTCTAAAATGTAATTATATCGCTCACTTAGCGACTATGTTCAAAATTTTCTTAACCTACATTATCTTATTAAGTTTCTCTCATGTCGTGCAGCACCCCATTTGGTTGTTAAAGGTTCGCATCTAGTTAAGAGAGGTTTGAGGTTTCATTTAAACGAAAAAAAAATGTTCGTGTTCGGTTATTAGAGTATCGGGTTAGAGGAGTTAATTTTACAGGTAAAGGAATAGGCAAAAATTTGGTTACAGAAAATTAGTCCGCTTGAAGGAGGTGTCCGCTTAATAGAGCTGCCCGTAACGAGAGGTTTCACTACATAGACTTTTTCTTAGAAAACAACCAAGTATTTCAAATTTTTATTTAAAGTTTAGTTTTAGGCATTCACATGTGCGAGTAAAATAATGTTTTTTATCGACTTTACAGCAATCTGAGAGGTATTCCAAATGCATTATTTGTTAATTAGGGGGTATTCTAGTCTAGAAGCCGTAATTTTGGGCTTATTTTCGGGAGAAATAAAATAAAAACAAAAAACATTTAAGACTTGAATTTTTTAGAGTGTGTTTAATGAATATTTAGGAATATACAAAAAAAATTAAAACAAAAAAATCGAAAATTGAAAGAGTTGAGGAGTGCAGGCAAAGAAGGTGTTATGTCAATTTTTTTCGAAATGGGATATTCTATGCAATTTGTTAGTTAAAACGTAAACTACTGTCCTGAGAAAAATCAGTGCCAAAAAAACTGTCCATTAAGAGTAAACATTAATTCTGATTTCTCTATACAGGCAAAAAAAGTGATATGTCAAAACTTTAAAATCATTTTTCTCAAAACTTAAAATTTTGACATAACACCTTCTTTGCCTGTATTCTTCAGTTATGAGCTGTTAAACATGGCGGTACAAAAAAAACGGGGTGAGACTTTTGCCATGATTGCGGCCCTTCTGTTCATCGGAAATGAATTCTGAAAAAAGATCCGTAATTAGTAAGAATGTCTTTATCGTCCCTACCAAAGAGAAAGAAAAAAAAGAAAATTTCACAAAATGGCGGCTGTTTAAAAAAAAATTTTTTTTGCTATTTTTTTTCAGAGTTTTCACTTTTTTTAACATAGTAAAACAAGTTATTTTGACTTAAAAGTGGTAGGAACGATAGAGAGTTATATTCTAAAACCCTATACCACATTTCGGACATTCCCAATCGGACTGGTAGAACTGAAGATATCATGGCAACAAAATCGAAAACAATAGTTTCGAGAATAACGCGTTTAAAGTTTAGAACAAAAATTTCAGACAACTGCCGCGGTAAAAGTTATATAATGATATGGTATACTTACATTTTATTAATCGGCGATTCCTGCTTCATATAATGTGCCTTCTTCCACTTCAAATAGTCCATTTTCAGAAGCTCGTTTTGATCTGCGAGCAGTTCTAGCTTCCATAGAAGCATAGGACACTAGTCGCTCAGAGCGATCAATCCAAGCATTGTCCCGTTGTCAGCACTAAATTGATTACCTCTAAATTTTCTCTTCTTTGTGTCTCGACCCGCACGCACGTATGCTCCTTTTCTACCTTTCCTATACATTGGACACAAAACACATTCAAAAATACACTCAAACTTAGTTATTTTCAAACTACGCACTACGAGACCACATGGTCGTTGCTTGAAAGTTGAAAATATACTGGCCATATTTGAGTTGTTTTTAAATTAAAACAATTAAAAATGGTACCCGCTTAAGGTACAATATCATGGTAATAAACCTTTAAGAGTTTATTAGCGTTACGCCGAATTAGTACCCATTTGACCCTACACGATTTATATTGCCTCAGGTAAATATTATAGATAGAACTCCGTAAATATTTGTAATTTTAAAATTTCCTTTGGAGGATATATTCTTAAGAGTTCAAAGATTGAAAATATGTAAAAAAAACGATTTTTTCAAAATTCTAGACTAGAATACCTCCTTAACAGAACCAAAATGTAGCTCAATCTTTTCTATAAAATTTGACTTTTGAATTTTTTTTTTATTTCTATTAAATAAAACAGTGGACTTTTTACGATTGACGTACTAATCTATTGAAAATGAACGAAAGAAAAAAATTGAATGTTTAAAACGAAGTGGGCTATTGAGGAAAGATGATTCATCCGAAAAATTTTAAAAGAAATTTAAGAGATTTCACATTTTTAAATCTAAACCACTGATATATAAAAGAGTTAATTCAACTTCACAAAGGAAGAGTAAGAAACAAACAGAACAAATAATTTTTTATTTTATTTTTTGTGGTTTAGGTTTAAAAAATGTTAATTCTTTNTGTTCTGTGTCCCATTACTTAAGACTCACCCTGTAGATATTGCTTATGTTTTTTTAGAAGAAAATTGAATCGGGTACAATAGGTAAATTTTGGTACAGAATAGTGTTTTTATATGTGGATAAGATGGTAGAACAGTATCATAAAAATTTTGTACAAAAAAAAAAATTGGCGGAATCTGACAATTTTTAAAATTGTTCAAATTTTGAAATCGAGTATATAAACGTGTATTTTGCTAAAATAGCTGGTGTAGAAGGGGTTAAACCAAAAACAACTTAACGAGAGTTGAAAAATAAGAGAGATATAATTTTTTAAACAATTTACGTCTACGATAATTACAAATTACTCAAAAATAAATTATTTAAAAAAGCATATCTCTCTTAGTATTTAACTTTCGTTAAGCTGTTTTTGGTTTAATCAACTTCTTTTAACACGTTCGCTGCTAGTCGAATTTTCGTATATTAAATGCGGAGCCGTTTAATTTTTTTGTTTACTTTATTTTGTTTTGCTGAAATCTATTGAAAAAGCGATTAAACGATTGACAAAAGATAATTTATTGATATTACAAAGGATTAAGTTTTTGACGGAAAAATCCGTCAGTGACAGTGAACGTGTTAAGGTGGTTAATTACCCCTTAAAAAGAAAGTCAATAGTTCTTAAACACCCTGTATATAAAAAAAAATGTTTTTGAAGTCGGACCAGTGCTGTAAGGCAGACAAAATGAATTTTGAATTTTAAGAGTTTTTTGTAGTTAGTTAATTTTCACGCGTAGTGTATATGTATAGAGGTTTAACAAAAAATGTATGAACCATTCTATACAACCGAAATCCTAAACTTTCCAATCTCAGTTATTGTTAGAACCAAACATCAACAAGCTTTTTAATTATTATTTTTTTTAGTGTCGAATGGAGTATACCAAAATACAGTATATGGAATGGCCGCCAAATTGCCACCGAAATATACAGGAGCTGTAATTTTGGGAAACAACATCTCCGGTACATTTACCACCATAATATGCATCGCTTTCGAATACGTGTCGACTAGTAAAAGAATGGCTGCTATTTGGTACTTTATCACTGCCCTTTTCGTCTTGCTTATTGGATTTGACACGTATTTTGCTTTGCCACTAAACGTAAGAGTTTCCTCACCTTAAAAGTAAACAAGAAAACGTACTAAAGTCGAGTTTTTAGAGATTTTACCGTCATTACGACATCAAACACAAGAAGCAACAGGAACAGAGAATAAATCAGGAGAACGTAACAGGAAGCCCTCCTTATTTCAAGATCTTCAAACAGGTCTGGCCCCAGCTTTATAACGTTTTTCTGGTATTCTTTGTTACTTTATCTGTATTTCCTTCTATTCAATCAGGTAAAATAGACCAGATTCTAATTAAATTTGAAATCGGTTGATTATCTTTTTATTTTCAGATATTAAAGTCAGCGATAGCGGGTTTCTCATAACGGACGATTTTCTTTACACTCAAATTTTATGTTTTTTTACTTTTAACATTTTCGCAATGATTGGAAGCATTCTTCCCAGCTTCTTTATTTGGGTAAATAGCTTTTTGACACCCTGGAAATCACTTTTTAATGCGTATTTTTAGCCGTCAAAGAAGTATCTTTGGATCCCACTTACATTAAGACTTCTCTATATACCGTTCTATTTGTTTTGCAACTATCAGCCCGAGAAAATAACAAGAATTTTACCCGTGGTGATTACAAACGATTATGTTTATTGGGTTGTGGCGGCTACGATGGCTATAACAAGCGGATATTTCAGCGCTTTAGCCATGATGTATACCCCTAGGTAAGATTTTCCCTTCTTATGAAATTATCATAAGTGTATCATTTACAATTTATTTTTAGTACTGTTGACAGCCAATACGCCTCAATAGCAGGAATGTTCGCAGGGGCTGCATTAATATCGGGAATATTTGCTGGAATTCTTATATCTTTCTTGTGGCCTTGGTTGATCGGTCACATTGGTTGGTAACAAAAGTGCGAGGTATACGGCTCGGAATGGGAATTTTCCATTAAATTCCGATAATTTTTAATTAATAGTTCTAGCTGTATACCTGGTAGATGAATTGTTATTGTTTAATCATGAAACATTGTAATATTTTATAGTTTTTTACTTGTGAAACTAGAGAAAGGAGTGACACTAAGGCCACAGATTTTATTGTATTTTTATGAAAAAATTTGATTTGTACCTAAATATCTCAAGATGACTAGTGAGAATATCTATGCAGCAACCAGTTAGAAACAGTATTTGTAGGTGTGTTTTTACACGAGAAATATTAAGGTTAAGAAATTAATTTTTTTCAAGCCATTAGTATTAGGTCTGTTCCAATTGGCATCAAGAACCGTTCGCGAACAGTAAAAAATGATCGACCAATTCAGTATTGAATTAATTACTTGTGAATATCACTCAATATTGAACTGGTCGATCATTTTTTACCGTTCACGAACGGTTCCTGACGCCAATTGGAACAGACCTACTGAAAATGACAATTGTCATTTACAAATGTTGTTATATTGTCTGCCAACTTTCGCATCATTATGAAAAACAAACAATAATTCAGTATAATTTAAGTTGGCTTACATTTCAGTCAAATCCATAAGCCTTAACTTACCATAAACATATAAGATATTATAAGTCAAGCATGGTTGAAGACTAATTCTAAAATAGTGTCCAAGTACGTATGAAATACGTATCGCATGAAAACTCAAAAAATGAGGCTCTTTCAATAAGTCCAAAGTCACGCTACTACGTAAGCGCATGATTTCCACTTTGGGAAGTTGCCAGATGTCCAATAAATGCTATAAAAATATTGTTGTGTTACATATCATATTTTCATGTGGATTTAGTTTCCACATTTTAAGAAATCGTTAGTTATTTATATGAAAATTGAAAATTTATTTATTTTAAAAGAATTATAACTTATACAATAACAAAATTAACAATAGCAACATTGTCATTTTTGTGTGAAGGGCCTTATTTTTTGTTATCGTTTAGTCATATATAGGTATATATGCATATATGGTCCCACCATGTGTTTTTTATATGTCTATGCTAAAAACGCAATAACTAAAATTAAAAATAAAATTCAGTTTTAGATGTTTTGTGAATTCCTGAATGTAATGTGCATGGAAACTGAAAAACGTACTGAAAAATGTAATACATATGTATATAAAAATTTTCGTGGCTAGTATTTTCACCAACGCCATTTTACTGGCTTAAATGTACATATATAAATTATATTTATATGTACATAGATATTCTCATTGAACACTAAATTGACTATAGTAAGGAGTTAACACATTGAAACCGCTGGTAAAACAATCATAGCTCTTCCAGACGTAGGTTAAACTATTTTTTATAATTGTTGCATACGAGTATTGCCCATATCACTATTATTTGTATAGGCTGGCCATTCACATTTTTTTAAACGATTCTTGGAAAAATGATTGTACTTTAGCTGATTTGAAATAAGTGATAAATTCGTGATACGTACACCTACCCATACATGGTTTTTGGCCTTATGCATGTAAACATCCAATAAGAGTTCTGAATTTTAGTTGATTTAAATTTTTTGTTACATTTTTTCTATGAAAATATTGTTTTTGTTTGCAATTGTATAAAATAATCGAAACGACCGAATATACCTTCAAATAAAGCACGTCCTTTATAATTTGCATTTTCTTAAATCTAATTTCAGTTTGGTCACTCTGTTGTCGTATTTCACTCCATCAAGCGCTTGCGCTGTTGTCCGTCTTATTCCTAACCTAATCACTATGCACAATATATTTATTTATTAAACCTAGCCAGAAAAAATAGTACCTACCCGTTCCTTTGGATGTATTTTTCTTATTAAATCAAAACGCATCTGACAACATTGGATTTGATTGATGCGATTTAAGAAAACATGCTTGTCACCATAGACATCTAATATAAATACTGGGCAAGTCGTATAAGAGCAATGTAACAGACAAGGAGAGTGGATCCAATGATTATAATGGTCACAAAAATCAAAGGGGATGCTGGAGAGTAAGGCAGTGCTGTAAGGCAATTAACGTAAAATATGTAAATCAATGTTTCTCTTCTGGCTCCAGATACAAGCTAATTAAATATCAAAATTGCAAATTTTTAGGTTAGACGTTAAAAAATTACATTTCGTATTTGCCACGTGAAAAATTTTCTAAAAAAATTACGAAACTATTATGTAGAAATTCCAACATTAATTCGACATGCAGTTGTGTCCGCAAATATACTTAAATTTTATGGATCGTTAATTTTATATGTCCATGGTTGTCACCTACAAACTGCCACAAACCACCCATCATCAGTCACGTGACTCCTTTTCTGACTACGTGTACGACATGTGGACCAAAATATTCTTTGAAAGTACCGTAAAAACACGGAAGGGGAAAGCGGTAGTCGGTTTAAGTTTTCCAAAACGCCTTCAGATAACAAAATTGCCATTTTTCCTTAACTTGGCTCTCTGATAAACCCATTAAAATGGGGAGTAAGTATTTTTATTTATTTTTCAGCATGTTTTCTGTGAACTCTTTGCCAAAAGTAACCTATTTGATCACCAATAAAAACTGAATTTATTAAAGTATCCCGTTTTTGGTGCTTATGTGGTACCTTGTATGTGTTGTAATTAATCGTTTTTTGTTATTTTTAGTTAAATTTCTCGAGGTAATCAAACCGTTCTGCAGCATATTGCCAGAAATTGCTAAACCAGAAAGGAAGGTAAGTGTCCTTTTATATTATATGAATTTCTTACAATAAAACCTACAAAAATACCATATTGGAAAGCACAGCTTCTGCTTCTTATTAAGTACCGCATTTGTCAAAAAACTCATGGAAAATATACTATATTTTCATTCAAAAAAGTGTCAACAGCTGTTGGCTTCCCATACTGTGACTGTTTGGTACTTTGGTGGGTTGTCAGAACAAGAGTGTATAAGGTTAGAAATTTAGGAACAGGTCATAAGTCAGAAGCACTTTGACAGTACTGTTAAAGATTGTAATCTGAAAAGTACTTTACATTTCATATGAAGTTTTAGTTTTTAAAGTTAGCAGAACTATGACAAATGGGCGAATGCCTTGACACATAAGTCTTCTCTTCATTACTGATTTTAACTCCCCAGCATTCTTATTTTGTCAATCCACTAAATATAGGGCAAGCGTCTGATGCTTGATCTGTTTTTTAACTAATTAATTTTGAAATGTTTTAGATTCAATTCAGGGAAAAAGTATTATGGACAGCGATAACTCTTTTTATCTTTTTAGTTTGTTGTCAGGTAAGATTCCACAATGAGATGGAATGCATAATGGCATATATACATTTTACAGATTCCACTTTTTGGAATAATGAGTTCAGATTCTGCAGATCCTTTCTATTGGATTCGTGTAATCCTAGCCTCAAACAGAGGCACGCTTATGGAATTGGGTATCTCTCCAATTGTAACATCAGGTTTGATCATGCAACTTTTAGCTGGGGCTAAAATTATTGAGGTCGGAGACACGCCTAAAGATAGAGCGTTGTTTAATGGAGCCCAAAAACGTAAGTTTCTATTAATTGTCAATTAAACATTTACTACTTGTTGTTTATAGTATTTGGAATGGTGATCACAGTGGGCCAAGCCATTGTATACGTTATGACGGGAATGTATGGAGATCCAGCCGAAATTGGTGCTGGAGTTTGTTTGCTGATTATAATTCAATTGTTTGTGGCCGGTCTTATAGTGCTTTTGCTGGACGAATTGCTTCAAAAAGGATACGGTCTTGGCTCCGGAATTTCTCTGTTTATTGCAACCAATATTTGCGAAACAATTATTTGGAAAGCATTTTCTCCCGCCACCGTTAACACCGGGCGAGGCACGGAATTCGAAGGTGCCGTTATTGCTTTGTTCCAACTTCTCACCACGCGTCAAGACAAAATTCGGGCTCTACGTGAAGCTTTCTACCGTCAAAACCTACCGAATTTGATGAACTTACTGGCCACTGTGTTGGTCTTTGGTGTTGTAATATACTTCCAAGGATTCCGAGTGGATCTGCCCATTAAGAGTGCGCGATACCGCGGACAATACTCCAGTTATCCAATCAAATTGTTTTACACTTCAAATATTCCTATTATCTTACAGTCAGCCTTAGTATCAAATTTATACGTCATATCTCAAATGTTAGCTGTTAAATTCCAAGGAAACATTTTGATTAATTTGCTTGGAGTATGGGCAGATGTAGGTGGGGGCGGTCCAGCACGCTCCTATCCAATTGGAGGACTGTGTTATTATTTATCGCCACCGGAAAGCGTCAGCCACATATTAGAAGATCCAGTCCACGCCATTCTTTATATTATTTTCATGTTGGGGTCGTGTGCTTTCTTTTCGAAAACCTGGATTGAAGTATCTGGTAGTTCAGCCAAGGATGTAGCCAAACAGCTGAAAGAGCAACAGATGGTGATGCGAGGTCATCGAGACAATTCGTTAATCCACGAATTGAACCGTTACATCCCTACTGCGGCCGCTTTCGGTGGTCTCTGTATCGGTGCTCTATCGGTTTTGGCCGATTTTCTGGGAGCGATAGGTTCTGGAACGGGTATTCTCTTGGCCGTCACGATCATTTATCAATATTTCGAGATATTCGTTAAGGAACAGAGCGAGATGGGCGGCATGGGAGCCCTATTGTTTTAAATTGACTGAAAAGTTTTATGTGCGTGCGTTTAATTAAATGTATATTTTTTTGTAAAAATGTACAAGTTTCGTTGTACACGAAAAATGTGTACCAATTTATTGAAACACTGTATGTGAGTATAGTATGTATAATACATCCAATACATACGTGAAAAAAAACAATTTAAATAAAAATGTTTGTAACATTTTGTAAGAAAATATTGTTGAAATTACAAAATAACCATTGCATTGAAATAGAGCACGTCCTTTATAATTGTTGAATTTTTTTTTAATCAATAATTGTGTTAAATGTGACAACGCCGCTGTCATTTTCCACTGGCGCCAACGGTGGCTTGACTTCGGGTCAAGTACTTGCGCTGTTGCCGGACTTGGTGTTAACCTAGCTAAAAATAAGTTATGTACGGAACAAAAAAAATGAGCCTTTATTAAGAAAAAAATGTGGGTGAATAAAGAAATTACGATAAGAAAACGATCAGCGCCTGAATCAAACATTGAATTATTGCCTTTTGAGCGGCGAGGCCACGTTGCCAGATTTCCTTTTAGGCAATAAATAATTGACCGAATAAGGCAAGTGACGCCAAGTATTATATATTTTTCTAAAAGTTCAACAAAATGAGAGCTAATGAAAAAAAAATTCAATTGTGCGACTTGATTTTTGAAATATGACAATCATGATGTATCGAAAAGCGCGGCAACGTGGCACGTTTCCCGATCGCCTCGACGATATGTTCAATGATGGTCGGCTAGTGATTGTTTTGAACGGGAAAAATTCCAATAAAATTCTGAAATAATATTGTAAAAAGTGTGTAGTTGGTGGTGAAGGGTTCGCAATACTTGACAGTGTAACGTGACGACTTCAATCATCCCCGATCTATTGAAATTTTAGTTTTCTAGGGCGTGTAACTGGAGGAGGCAAGCGTACAGTTTTCGGTTTAATGGCCGAGTTTGTATCAAGCCGCTTTGTCCCGCTTTATGACTGGCTTCGCTGGCCAAAAACTCAATCGAAACAAGACGTCGAGCTAAACTCTATTGACGTGTCGTATTTTTATTCCAGTGCACCCGTTGTCCAATCGTTTATTTAATTAGAAATTGTGCGGGCTTCTATTGCAAAACGGTGACTGGCTTATTGGGAAATTGCAACTCGTTTCTAACATAAACGTTACTCGAAATACACAGTTTTGACGTTCTTATGATGTTTGGTTGCCGTTAATAACAATTATGTAAGTATCTGCTCATGATCTGATTCAATCGTTTTCACATCAGCACTTTAAATGTGACCCACTGTGAGTGGAAAAATAGTTACGAAAATATTCTTTTTTAGTCGGCTGTGACCAGTGCATAAAAATTCACCAAATAATTTTTTCACTACAATTTTTCTTCAAAATGCTTTAATATCTTGAAGATTACTGTAAAAAATTTAAAGTTTTGTTTATTTTATTTTATTTTTGTTTTTGCTTCTTTCCTATTCGCCGAAATTAGTAAGCGACGTTGCCATACTTTCTTATTCCCAATACTTTGATATTTTTAGTTGATAATGTTTTGTTTTCATTATAATTGTACTAGCTCTAGTACATCTTTATGTTAATTTTCCAATAAAGAAATCATTTATTCTTTCACTAACAGTTTCTTCACTGGATAATATATAATTTGAATTATAATAATTAATTTAATATTCTATAATATTTTTTTACTCCTTTCAACTTTAAGAAGAGTGGATCATAACGCCAGCTACGTTAGATCTATAGGAATGCAATATTTCCAATACTATTATAATTTTTTATGGATACACAAAAAAACAGTTAAGGGCTTTCTACAAGAGTTGTAATTTGGGATTACGTTATTCTTCTTTGCCGAAAAAAAATTTGATACTATATACTTCCTTTGCTGCTATAATTCTTAGACTTACAAACATGTCTTTTACTCTTTCATTGCTTATTTACATACTTCTTTACAGCTTTGTGCAGATCATTGTTCATTTTTATAGATTCCTGTAGTAAATCTAAGATGTACTAAATTTAAATTTTAATACATTCAAAAAATCAGGTGCTATTTATCTTGTGCAACCTTATACCGTTTGTTAAAGATAAATATAAAAAATAATTCTTTGCTTTTCTTTCTGTTTTAGAAATGGGCCGGTGGTGCCATGTTGGAAGGAAGAACGAGAAAGCTAGTAAGTCCATTAAATTTTGAAATAAACTGTTTGAACTACTCTACAAATTAATTTTTAGGATCGCGCTGTAAAGCACCCTAACAACTCTATACCGTCACCACTAAATCCTAGTGAAAACGGCAATCGTCGATCTCCCAATGAGGACAATATAATGACTCGGAAACCGATTCGAATCAGAAGACCAAGGATTCCAATTTTACAGTCCGGGTATTGTGCCATTTGCAACCTACCTTACAACAGTGTTGAAGATCATGTACAATCGAAAAAGCACCAGAAACTCATTGGCGAAGATGCCAACTACATAGCTTTGAACGGTTACATTCACGCTGACGTTGGCATCGAGTCCCTTTTGAGTTTGACTGGCATTGATGCAATAGGTTAGAAACATTAACAGCTTTCACGTAGAGTTGGTAACATTTTCATGTAGTGTATAGATATACTATACTAGGTATTTCATGACCATTGTCGGAAAATAATTATTCATCGAAAAATCATAATTCCCCATACAAGTTATATATCATCAATAATACTTCGTTATAAAGATACAGGGTGTTAAAATGTTATTAATATCTTTAAAACCGAACAAAAAATAAAAAATCATTGTTTTAATTCTATTTGGAAAAGAACGGTTCAGTTTTTTTGGCCTATATTACAATTTTCGATAAAATTCATGAAATGTAATTTGCCCTTTCAATTAAAATTGGCGCAAAATATCGTGCACGTGGATGGTTTTTATTTTTTACTCGAAAATGAGGCGTCGAACGAAAAAAATCAAATGAGCTTTTTTCTTCTAAATTGAATGAGGACTCCATAAGTAATTTTTATTTTGAGAAAAATCACTGGCGTTACATTTTTTTCATTAAAATTATGCTGCCAATGAGATATGTACGTACGCTACTGGTGAAATTAAAGGTAATAATTTTATAGGAAAAAATTAGTTTACGTTACCTGTCAAAACGTGTAAAATTTTAATTAAATGTTTGAAGCAATTTTAAAGATATTAATAAAATTTAAATTTTTTAATGAAACTTTAACACCCTGTTAAACACAAGGCATTTTTGAAATATAATTTATATCGGAAATTACCACTATTTTTCAATGGATAGTCGGCCTTTAAAATATGATGCAATGATTATAAATCACCTAGTATATATAGCTTATATTTCTATATGTAGTTTAGTTGCAATAATTATTATATATTTTTCATTTTTATAGGATTTGAGGAATTTTCTCCAAAAACGAAACGCAAAAATATGCCCAAAACGAGAGCATCTTCAGTGGTTTCGGACATTGTCAAATCGAATTCCCAATCTCAGGACCAAGACAAGGGTCACAGATTGAGATCGAGGAAAAACATCAAATACATGTCTCCGTCCTTAGAAGATGATAGTTTTCAGGAAAAACTGGATTTGGAACCTGTACGTCTTGAGTATAAGGAATATAGAGAGTTGAGATCTAGTACAAGAGCGTTAGCAGTAAGTTTTTTGTAGTTGCATGTATAGATTAGAACAGTGAAAACACTTGGGGCATGGTTGGATTGAAACGAATTTGCCTGTTTGCGGTATTTTTGAGATAATTTCAATTGATGCGATATTTAATTGCAAAAGGCATGTAACCGTTGAAGTATACTAGTAAATTGGGTTAAATGTAATACTTTATTTCACTACTAAACTGCTCACTCACTCTCGACTTACAAATATGAATATATCCTATTGATATTGTTTTATCACATTTGAAATATATTGACATACACTTGAAAATTTTTTAAATCAACTCTAATGTTAGTCACAAATTTGAATTAATTATAGCAAGTGTATGTTTAAATCACTTAAAGGTGTAAATTCTTAATTTATCGTATGTTTATAGAAATTGACGCAGTGTGCTTCAAAAGACGACAACGAACCAGAAGTTTGGGAGTCGGGAAGACCAAAAAGAGCTTGTATCAGAAGACAAAAGCCAATTTCAACTGATGAACGCTTAGGAAATGATAGCAAACCGTTTTACAAAGTTGAGGTATTATCCAATAAACTCAGATCAAGTGACAAGGAAAGATCACCTCCTAAATCTAAAGAAAGCAAAGCAAATAATGATTCTGAGAAGGAATTGATAGTAAAATTCAAAAAATTGAGAAATTCTGGTAATTGTGGATAATATATTTGACATATATTTTCAATAATCAAATATTTTTTTGTAGAATTAGTCCAGTTGAATAATGAAGCAACTAATTTCTTATTTCCTAAACGTTGTGACCAAACTGAAGATGACGATGAGAATGAACAAAAGTGCATTAAAGAAGAAAGGGGCTCTTCGGAAAATAACACCGAAGGTAAAAGACCATTGCTTAACGTCCTTTTCATATGATGTATTCAAATTAGTAGTAGCTTTTGTTAAAATGAACGTTCACCCCTTTAGAGGAAAATATTTTTTCTCGCTTCAGCGCATTCAATGGACCAAACAGACTCAGAACTCAAACCCCCAGATAAATTCAAGGTTGAAGACGAGGCATCAATGGATAGTACCGCTTCGTCGGAGGGTAAGAAAAAGAAGAAAAAACGCAGAACCCAGGTGGAAGCGTTTATCTTGGACAATCAGAAGTATTATAAATTCGAAACTCCCAGCTCAAGGTTAGTTATCTTAAATATTTTCAACTTAATACTATGAGATTTGAGACTACGAGACACTGCCTTTTTGAAGCACAGGGTTGATGTTGAAGCTCTCTTCAATGTGAGCTGTGTAAATTGTGGTTTATTAAGTTTGCTAATATTTCGTTCTGTATTTTTCTTTTTCATATAACACGACCTTTATTTTTATGCACTTTTCTTTTTCTATTTTACTTTTCTATCTACTTATTTCACTTTATTCTTTGGTTATTTTTGCTTCTTCGCAAAATGATTAGGTGATGTGTGAAAATATCGAGAAAATATGCTTCTTACATAAGGAGAGTGGTCACAGGTTTGATTGAAAACATTTAAATTCGAATGAAGAAATGGAAATGTCATGACTATTTTGAATTTGATTTCATATTTAAAATTGAATTTAAAAAAATCTCTCTTAGAATATCCAAGGTCCTGTTATATGTTTAAATATTAAATTTTGTCTTTGACCCGTTTCAGTTCTTACAGGTTGAGATATCATGGTTCCTATTTAGCTCCGGTTGCTCCGAAGCCTAATGGTGACTTAATGAAAGCCGAGCCAAAAGAGGAGAAAAAAGACATTAATAGACTGAGAGTGAACTTGGATGAGTTCACGTTTTCTTTCGAAACGGTACCCGAACATGAAAAATGGTACCAAACATTTCGAAGGCAAGATCAATTCCAGGAACGATATGATTTTAGTGAGAATTGTAAGTAGAAAACAAATGTTGGTTATCTTATTCTGACTTATGCTTATTTATTAGATCATTGGAATGATTTTGTTTTACCCCACAAAATTCCGCATCTGAAACCGTTGGATCCGAGAGTGTGCTATCAAGCCTACAAAGAATTGAAGCAAGCCATTTGCAGCGCAATTGCTGACAGTAAGAGTGAAGAAACATGTCGAGAAGTGGCACCAATTAGTTGTGAGCTATCCGAAGAAGTTTTACCTACCGACGAAGCGGAATCATCGGTTGAACCCACAACATCGGACGATTGTAGTAAATTGAGTGGACTTTCTTCAGGATCGGCAGCAACTGCCGAAGAAATTAAAGAAATTACTGCAAATGTTCAAAACCCCAGTAAACGACAACCTGAACCTACCTTGTCGCCCAGTTCGAGTAGAAATAGGAACGCCAGAAAATCTCCAAGACAACACGCATCGACTCTAGCTATTCTCAGTAGTTTAGTTCATCAAAGAAAACGAAGATGTCGAAATGCTGGTACTACTAGTGAACCGGGCATTTTACAAGTGATACCAGAGGAACCACCTGTAATCAGTCCCGAGAAACCTGTTGTACAACCAAAAATAGTTACATCTCAAAAACAACGAAAAAAGAAGGTGGATTATTTTGCGTTAGCAGCGAAGATCGACGAGGAATTGGGCGCCGGCTTGGACTTTGACATTGAAGATTTCCAACCGACAACCGATCCAGACGTGAGTTTTTTACATTCTAAACTAAGCTTAACGGATATAATGAAAATGTACGAAGACTCAAAAGCGCAAGAAACCGAGCGAAGCTGTAAAAAGTTTTTCAATGGTTCGGTGGTTCGAAAACCTGGAAAACGAAAGAAGAATTTAACAGGATGGCCGAATAAAGTGAAGAAACGAAAAGCGAAAGAAAGCATTAGCAATGAGGGCAATCATGAATCCGAAGAGGATGGTGACAGTGACAGTATCATCGAACCGACTGATGGACAGACGGACGATATAGAGGATAGGGAAAATAATGAAAACAGGGTAGAGAATAATAGTGAAATTAGGGATATTTTACAACCGTTTGTGTATGTGAAGAAACTGGACAATTGTGAAGTGCGCGTAAAAAAAGTGATTTTAAGATCACAGAAAAAGAGAACTCAAAGACGTCGAAGGAGGTTACCTTCATCTGCAAAACCGTCTCGGGCTTTACGAAAATGTAAAAATCGTTGGATTCGAGATAGATAATCCGATTCAAACTGATTTATTAAGTTTATGTTTTCGTTTAGAGAATCGTAAAATATTTTTTACCAAAACTTGAATGGTCTTTAGAACTAAACCTATCTAATTTTTTCATCCCAATGTAAGTTTCAGAGCCATCTCCTGACATTAAGAAGAAAGATATTTGTAAAATATAGTGTTCAACAAACAAGTATTATGTTTACTTAAGTTTAATGGCTCTTGAATTCTAAAATGGATTGAATAGAAGTTTCAGTCATCATCAGTCAATAAAACTATAACAAATTAAACATTAGTTTTGATTCTTATTTTCTACCATTTAATATTTAATGCACTGGAAGCCTTTTCTACTGCATGATATTTCGTATGAAGAACTACATTGGATTTATCACTGTCCTGTCCACCTAACCAGTTTTCGTAGAGATGTTTTACCAGTTTGCTATCGTCAGGAGACGTTTTTGGCAAATTGCGATACATTTCTTCTAAAGTTAATATCATTTCTTTTGTTGATACATCTTCCCGTGGCCTTACTTGAGCTCCTCCATTCAAGCACCCTATTGAAAAATACTAATAATAAATATAACAGAAGTGATTCTCGGTACATTTTACCTGCAGGGCAAGCCATAACTTCCACATAGTGATACTGAGATTTTTTTCTTTTTAACTTTTGCATCAGATTTTGAATATTCCTAAAACCATTGGCAATTGCAAACTTTAATAATATTTTACCATCTTTTTCAAGAACTGCCTCTTTAAAATCAGGATTTCTTTAAAAACAATTGATATTAATAATGTGTTTTCAATAGGGATTTTTTCATGTACCTTAAGGGTTTATACTCTATTTGATCGCAAGAAATTCCAAACAATTCTTTAGCTGATTTGATAAAAATATAATCAGAATAACCTCCAGATCCAGAACCTATATGGCTATGTAATCTAGGACTTTCACCGTTATCTTCGTCTGCTAGCCATGGCCTGGAGAAGGTAGAATTTTCCAATAATTCCAGAGATATATTTGCAGTTTTGAACATTTGCTCTAATTCAACTGAATATTCACAGTGAATTAATAAAACGCTTTTATATGCATTTAAACATACTTGCAGTAATAACGCAATCAACATCCCTGCTCTTTGTATCTTCAGCTACAAAGTCCTCTCTATATGCTTCTAGTTTTTTATCATAACAGGGCATTACTGTCACATGATATATTGACTTATTATGCCCTAACCAATGTTTAACTAAAGACCCCATTATTTGTTGTGGGGACTTAGTACTAGAAATGTAGGGAAGAATGTAACTTCCATGAGTTTTTTCGGCATAACAAACCCACCCTAAAAACATTTTTTTTTCAATCGTGACGTTTTTTAAATTTTTTATATTTCTACCAGGACAACTTGAAGCAAGCATGGGCAAGTTATTAGATGCACCATCACAATTTTCAGTTGTAAATCTTCTGATAAATTCTCTTTGGGCTTCAATTAAACAAAAATCCTCTGCGATAGTCATGTCTAATACCATATCTGCCCCCAACATTTTAAAGTAAGTTGCTAATTTAGCAGCACAATCATTTGGTGTCATGTTGTATTTAAACGCTAAAGACAATATTGGTTGGATTGACACTGATACTACTATAAACATTAATTGATCGATTTTGTTTTCCTGAAAATGATAATTTTCGTTTTTAACCATACTATTATATGCAGATTATTGTCAAAGTTTCTTAAATTCTTACGACTTTGGAAAAATCATATTCTTAACATACAAAATCTGTATATCAGTTACAATTATAATAGTATAAGAAAAATATAAATATAAAAACTTTCATAGTAACCTGTATACGTAGAAAATCTACTTACTAATTTCATTTTTTTGTTTTCCTCAAACACCCTTAAAAGTTCTTCTTGACTTTGCTGTGTTACTAGTACACTTTCAGCTGAAGTTATACATCCTGAACAAGCCAAACAATCTGCTAAGGTGATTTCAACTTTTTCAAGTCTCTGAGATGAACCATCCTATATTAATTGCTTTGAATTACTTTATGTTTGATAATGTACCACAGTTTCTTGCCTCATCAATTTGAAAATAAGCGCCATCCTCTTGAATTTTGATTTTTGAGCCAGTTCCACTTGATTTACTCTTGTTTATTTCCACTGGCTTTATACATTCCTATAAGTAAGTGGGATCAATTAATGCTAAATGAGCCACTGTGGTATTTAAATTCATTGTTATACCTGAGAGGGAGTAATAAAATCATCTAGATCTGTTAATTGTAATACACCACTGAATCTGGACATTTTTTTAAAAAGAAAACTTTTTAGGTTATGTTTTGAACACTACTGTCACTACTGTTAAATGTGATAATTAAATGACAGCTTTTTCAATGTTGCCATTGGTTGCCATTTCGATTCCGAAGGCTATAAAAAGTCTCTTTCTCCTTTTACTACTACATATTAATTGAGAGGGAAACACAAACAAACGTTTTTTGACGTAAAAATTGTTGCGATTCCAAAAGAAATAGAAACTTTATGTGAATTCAGATCATATTTTTTTATTAAAACTTGATTCAAGGGTTTTATGGAAAGTTAAAATTTTCTAAAGTGTAATTCTATCTTATTTTCATAATTTTAATGTTAAAACGTTAAACTATTCAACGCACTTATGGCCAATAATAACCTTTTAAAACAAATAAAGTCATTATACGACCAAGAACTCTATTCCAGCCTCATTCAGGTGGTAAGTAAACTCTATCGAGAACAATACTTAACATATTCTCTCATACTCTTTCCTTTCTGTTTTAGTGTGATTTAACTTTAACACTTGTTGAACAAAAATCCGATTATTTAACCCTATCAGCAAAATTTCAAGTGACTCTGTATTATGCGGATGCTTTGCTTAACACTCGTCAGTATGTACAAGCAGAAAGCTTGTACCATCAAGCCTTGCAAATGAGAAAACCTATTATTACTAAAACAAAGAGTTCAAATAATTCCAAAGTTCTTGAAAGTCATAACGATCTTGCCAGTGATGTAGACATTAAATATAAAATTTATTGTTGTCGACTTGCATTGAAACAAACCAGAGCAGCCGTTGATATCTTACAAACCATTGCTGCCCGACAAAGAACTCCTAAAATTAACATGGCATTGGGAAATATTTATAAGGATGTGGGAATGGAAAGGTCTGCTATTACATGTTTTAAAGAGGTCCTAAGAGAGTGTCCATTGGCAGTAGATGCAATGGAGAACCTATTTAAACTGGGCATAAATGTAAGTACTTTATACTCTTAATGTTCTCTTTTTTGAAGTGATACTTTTAAGGGAATTGAAGTGAATTCTTTAGTTGTTGAAGCATCCTCAGAAATCACATGGGTTGGTTCTTGGATAAAATCTCAAGCTCAGTTACATGCCAGAGAATATACCAATGCAATTCAGACCTACAAGAGCATGGATACTCATGGTTTATTAAAAGATAACACATTTTTATTAGTGAATATGGCCTATTGCTACTACTATATGTGCCAAAATAGTAAAGCCATATCAGTATTGCAAAGGGTATTATTATTGGTGCTTTCTCAATACATAATTCCAATGTTTTAAACTCGTTGTTTTTAGGCTATAAGGTTAGATCCGAATTTAATTTTTGGCCGTGGTCTTTTATCCACACTTTTAGCACTGTCTGGCAATAAAGAGCACGAATACACATTAGAAAATTTAACATGTAATTTAGATTCATCCCTATGGGCTCCTGAACACTGGATTGTTTTAGGTACGTAAAGAATTTCGTAGTAAAAAGGATACTTTCAATAATGTTTTGAATACAGGCAATTTAATGTTGTTCTTGAAGAAATATGATAAGGCCGCTTATTTTGGTCAACAAGCCTGTCTAATGAATGATAACAGAAGTATCGTAGAAGCTTTCTTTTTGAAAGCAAATGCTTTATTTCATTTGAAGAAATATCAGGAAGCTGCCGCTCACTGCACAGAGGCGCTGCAAAAATGTCCTTATAGGTTTGTTTTCATTCAGAATGATTGAATTAGAATAAGTCTTTGTTTTTTTCAGGTACGACTTACATAAATGTTTAGTTGAGTGTTATTTACATTCCAATAGAATAAGAGAAGCGGAATCCATGGCCCTAAATGCATGTAAAGAGTTGAATTATACTCCACAAGCTTATTGTGTAAGTTGCTCCTTTTGTTTGAGCTAAACTAGTTCTAATGATGGATTCCAGCTTCATGCTACGTGTCTTTTGAAAGATCCAATGACTTCCATTAAAAACACACGCAAAATTTTGGAAAAAGCATGCGAACAGGACAAATCCGGCCAAACTAATGCCCTATATATGCTGGCAGACCTTTTAATTGGAGAACAACAATTCGATCAAACAATTCAAATCCTTTTAAAAGCTCTGGAAACTCAATCGTCCACTTCCAGACTGCATCAACTTTTAGGCGAATGTTATGTCAATTTGCAAAAGGACGACGAAGCTTTCAATCACTTTACTATAGCCCTAAGGTTGGATCCTCAAAATCAAAGAGCTTCTGAAGGTACGGGGTCGATTTTCTGTTTTACTTGCTTTTGAATCATTATTTTTGCTAATTCCAGGTTTGAATAATATCGGAAGGAATCATTCATTGAGTACCAGAGATAGATATTACACATGTGTGGATGAGAGTTGTAGTTCTAGAAGAACGAATTCCGATCATGAAGTTGATGCTGAAAGTGATACAGAGTTGTGGAATGGTTCAGTTGATATGGGCAATTTTGATGGGTGAAAAACATTTATTTTCTCGCAAAGGAATTTGACAATATGTATTTGAACACTAATCCTAATCGTACACTCGCTAAAATCTTTGGTGTCGAACGTGTATGATACTCCTTTATTAGGTACCAAGGCATTAACTTATAAATTAAACATACATACATACGGTACTATTGCACGCAAAATATAAACAATTAAACAATGTTTTTTTTATGTATTATTAGTAGTTTTACCTTTAATAGAAGATTTAGTAAATAACTACCACGTAATTTAATATTTGGTTAATGGATAGCTCAAAATTCATGTTTCTCAATGATTTTAAACATAAACTTTGGCTTAATTGCTATTATTACAATATATTGAAACGCCCCCACGTTGATACAAGGCAAGAGCTCAGCAACAAATTAAGAAAATTCACATACATAAACAAAACAAAACCTCTTTGGCGGCAACCTTCCTTAAAAGACAACACAGTAACAAAATATCACAAAAATAAACTAGACACACAAAATATTTACAAATATGGATAATTACAATTTAAATATAAAAGTAATTTTCATAATCCGCATAAGAAGGTTGGTTGCCTTGATTGGTTGGTTTTGCCAAAATACTGTTGTTGTTTTCGAAAACTTTCAGTTCCGTACTGAAATGTTTCACAATAGCTGTTTCTTTATTGGGTTTTGATTGATTATTATTGTTTTGAGGCTTATTTTCTTCAGGTTTTTTATTGGCGAGAACTAAAGAAGTTGATGACTTCGATAGTTGGTTTGGATAGCTGTTCTGATTGATCAGATTGTTGCCTTTGAAAAGTCTTGAAGCTGGTAACGGTGGCAGATTAGAAACCCAAAATATCTATAAAAATTAAATAAATTATTGAAAATAGTAAGTACGAAATAAATTCTTACTTTTCGTCGCGACAACGGTAAATAATCGGGATTTCTTCGAATGAGAAAATGGCATTCGTGAGATGGTAACCACGTTTGTTGGACTAATAATGGTCGGTCGTCTGGATGAAGTTTTCTTTGTTGTTCCTTTTCAGGATTCACCTAAAACAATCCTGTTAATTCTATAATTCACTAACTAATCTGCACCATTTACTTCATAAAGGGAAAATTGTTCGACACGTTCTTTGCTGTTATAACAACTTAGAAGTAGATTAATTAGCTCGTCCACAGTGGTTCTTGCGCTGATTAACAACGATTTATATTGAGAGTTACTGTTAAGCACTGAGTCATGAACTTTTATCAGTCCTCCACGTCGAGTTTGCAAAGAAAACCTAAAGAATACATTATAATAAACTTTTTTTTTCTTAACGTATACTTACTTTGAGTCTCCTTTTGGATGGCAGCTTTGTAGGACCGCAGGTCTGGCTTCGTCGTCTAAAGTTAAGTGAGTTCTGACTCCAGCTTTTCTCACAGTAACCTCCATGCTCAAATAAAATAGTTTCGGATCGCGATGTTTCATTTTATATTTCCCCAACAAAGTGCCCACTACTTCTTTGCAAGTGGTTTGAAATGTTATACTGAGCGTTTTGTATTCTATGTCCGGTCTGAGGCATTTGGCATAGACTTTAATGGTAGTCTGTAAAGTAAAAAAATTAAAATTAAATGCGAATAAAAAAAAAGTTCTTCCGGTACCGGGAATCGAACCCGAGCCTCCTGGGTGAGAGCCAGGTATCCTAGCCACTAGACCATACCGGAGTATTGTTAAACGCGGACGTAGTCGCGAGAAGTTCCGAATAATAGGCATTCGTATGATTTTGAAATTTTTTAGCGCGCCCTTCGGACAAATACATTCCCTAGACGGTCCTAAGAAGTGGACTTTAGAATCTGTAGCACGAAACCATGAAGCCGGTTTGACCTTGGAAGAGAGCGGTGCGTTATCGGTTCGGACAGCAGGTGATAGCAGCCGAGAGTCAAAAAATGTTTCTAACATTTAACAATAACAACGTTAATAACATGGAAACAGAACGAGGTAAACGTATTGAGAGATTATACACAGAATAGGACTGTAATGATAAAACAGAATTTAGAAATTTTACATGAACACTTGCCAGTACAATCAACCGCCGCAATAAAGGAGAAATGATTTGAAATAAAAGCTCCAATCAGAACGTAAAATAAAAGAATAGCAGTTGAACTGAAGAGGAGCTGGAGAGACTGGTGCAGGCCACAGAATAACTGCCAATCGCTTGGATCAAAGCAATTCACAACGATTCCCAGGGAGATCGGAAAAAGCCATTGCACCAAATCTTTGAGAAAGCAACTCCAATGTGTACTACATGCGCAATACAATAAAAAAAGAACAACTGGGAGCCAATTACACAAATACAAATTGATTGAAGCAGATATCCATGCAAGACTAGTCCTAATACACAAAAATGGCAATGAGTAGGATCCGGAAACTATAGACCGATCTGCATATTAAATGCAGAGTATAAAATAACCACTGCAGTAACCGGGGATACACTGAGGACGTAATTCGAAGAGGCATCTTGAAGGGAGAGTCTATGAATCCACTTTTATTTGCATCGATGATGGCACTGATAATAAACAATATCAACACATATCCCGATATTATCAGAGTGACAAGGCAAGACTCCATATACTAACGCGTGATCTTAATTTGGTGAACGAGCTGAAGCAAATACACCGATGCGCTGTGACATTCGCTACGTATGTCGTGGGCTGCTACGGAGAAATTTTGACCACCGAAGAGTTTAATCACTTCGAAAGGGTACTCAGATGCCGACTTTGAGTCACGCCGAGAGAATGATAAATCCTCGTTAATAGAATGAATAACAACGTAGCTGTTTCAACATCAAATCTAGTACTCAACAGGGTAACAAAGAAAACAGAGAGACGCGGTGCATAAATGAAGGTAAGGAAGATATGTGAGGCACCACCACCAGTCAAGGGTATAAATTACTGTTATTTATTCAGTTGCATTTATTATATATTTGTGAATATAAGTAAATAGAATAAAGATAAATATACCATATCGGATTGAACAATATAGACAGCAACTATGTGTTTAAACTTCATGTTCCTTAGTCAAGATAACATACATATAATTTTTAAATAAAAAAGGTTTTGTTATTAATACATATATATATATATATATATATATATATACATTTATGCATACTTTTTTAAATAAATCCATATTTAAGTAGTACTCACATGAATATTCTCGGNATTGAAAATAAACCATTTGACCAAAAGGTGTAAAAATAAAAAAACACATTTTCTTCAATTCTCCGGAAAAGAGGAAAGTTGATGAAATATCTTCACATCCTCTCAAGCCAGTTTCTTCTTTGCGGAATCGATTGCAGGTATTTGCCGTAAAAAAAAAACTGGTTCAGGTGCGTGAAATGCAATTTTATCGAACCAGTTAATTTATGAAAATCTCAAATATGGTCTAAACTGAAGCAGACGAAAAAATCGTAAACTACACTAATATAAGAAAAACACTTTCGTCAGGTGTGTCCCATCGGTGGCCTCAGTACACGTGCGAGCAACACCAAACGACTATTTCCGGAGGCAAGTATCACGTTTCGACCGTTTATGTCTACACCCCCCTCAGGATCTTTGCCCAGTCTCCCCCATTAGTACTTTGCCGGGTTATGTTCTCTTTGAACTCGAACAAAAAAAAACGCTTTGTTTCAACGGCTCGAATTACCAGCAGATTTTTTTTATTGAATAAAATCTTGTAGCCACCCGTTAAAAACTAAAGACACTAACCCATTTTCATTCATTCGAAATTATATGCCAGATGTTGCCAGAGATCCATTGTTTAAGTATTTTTAATTTTCTTTTGTGTAAGATACATTGCAGATGAAGGGCGTCTTAAAAGAGGATCCTGATAGTGGAAGTGGCATATGCATAAAATAGCAGCTGGGTGGTACGGCTTCGTAAAACAGAAGACAGGATGTTAAGATGGCCCTTTTTTTCTGTTGAGCACGGGCGAAGCGGAACCCAAACTCTGCTGCATTTAAAATTTTTTATTTCATTGAAGTATTTTAAACATTCACAATTACTTGATGAACAAAAAAAAAATGTTAATAATGAAACGTAAGTTTTTGAGAAACAAGAACAAAAAAGGGGTTAATTGGAAGGAAAACGGGCTTAGTTAAGATTTATGAAGCAACCTGGCTCATTCTGTCACGTGCTGTTGTGTTAAAAATACAACCCACATTTTAATTAGATTCTAAACTAATTATAATTTAATAAAAAACTGACGACTTCTCATTATGCAGCGCCTTCAAATGTTCGATTTCCTTATGAGCCGAGCCCTTTCGGTAATTGTTTTTGTCTTAAGACGAACCGGTTCATTACGCTCAATGAATGCTTCCGTTTTATCCGAAATAATGGCCGTCTTTAGCTTTACATTCAGCCGAATGATGTAGAACTAAGCTCGTTTGGTGGTAAAGATGAAACGAGATTTGTAAAATAATAAACAAACCGTGTGTGTATACGAGACAAGAACAAGTCAACATTCACTGACACTCTTGTTGACACACTTTTCTTACAATTAACCGACGTTTATTTGTAGATGTCCAAAAAATATGAACAGATTTAATTAGAGTTGATGGTACTGTAATGAGCCTTGTTTGTAATTAGAATATGTGCTAATGATGGATATCTAATTCACTTTCTAATAAAGAACGACACAGCGTTTGCGCTTGGTTGACAAACTCGGAATTATTTCCTTCTAAATAAGTAAACCACACTGAATAGTTCTTCCATAATAATACAGGGTGAGTCATAGTTAATGTTTCAAACTTTAACAGTTGATTGTCTAAGTTGATTATTTGTTGAATAATGGTGATTTGTTATTGGAATTAACACGTAAATGCGTTATTATGAAGTTACAGGGTGTTTGAGGTTTATTTAAAAAATTGAAATTTATTAATATTTCCAAAAATTAAATTGTAGAAGATTAACAATTGTATGATTGTCACCAGTGACATTCTGGCGTCATATAATTGTTATAAGCCTCGCATGATATTTATAAAATAAATTGGCCGTATATGGTTTCTATTTTTTTACTTGAAAACTGCGCATTTGACAAAAAATACATCAAAAGGGCGTTTTTCTTTTAAATTACAAGGGAACTCTAAAAAAATATTTTTAAGTTGAGAAAAACTAATGCCCTATCATTTTTTTCGATAAAATTCTGTTGAGATGAGATGAAACTAAAATGATTGGTTGTACATAAAAAAATTGTCATAAACAGCAAAATGTCATCTAAATATTTATCTCAATTATTTTTAGAGATATTAATAAATTTCAATTTTTTAAATACATTTTTAACACCTTCTATTTTGTTAATGAAGCATTTTCGAACAATGGTTCCGATAACAAATTAACGCTATTTTCGATCTTGACAATCCACTATTGAAGTTTGAAACACTAATTATGACTCACTCTGTATAAAACTACTGGTCTTATATTAGAATTTTGAAACGTTCGTTAGTTTAAAAAAAAAGTAATTTTTAGATAAACTTACCTCGAGTCGAGGTTATTTCATTAAACAGGAAGCAAACACGAGCATACACATACATTTCCTGTATATGACATTTTCCGCTCTCATTGTTCTACAATTTTCATTGTTACATATTAATATACAGGGTGTCTCAATTGAATTAAGCAACTGACCTAAATCGAAGCTTTTCCAAATAGATAAATAAATGTGTATGTAAACGGGATATCAAAGTGTTCGTTCAGGAAAAAAATCAATCGAAATTTTGATGTCAAAAAAAAATTCGGCAAAGTAGTAGATAAGAAGATGGATATAAAATCGATTGACAAATATTTAATCAATAGTTTAACCTTTTTGGCAAAAATAGAATCGTTATTCAAAAGCCATTTCACGGTGGGATATAGGAAAAGTTATTACTTCCTTGTCACATAACACAAAGACGACATTACAGATGAATTGTGTCAAACCAGTGTCGTAGGTAAAGTGAACATTTCCTGTTTCGAATTCCTATTGTTGTCAATTTTTTATGCTAAAATCGATGATGTTTGTCGCCTTAATTGCAGCCCGAGAAAAAGATTCAACCTCAAAATAAACGTTAAAAAAAAAGACACATTCTTCGAAAGCAAGAATTTATCTTCTTCCTCGAATTCTCAGGCTGAACTAGCTATGCTCCGGATGAAAGGAAGAAGCCAAAGAATAGATTGAAAATTCCCATCGGACGTTCTCATGGTGTCGAGTAGCTACATATGTGGTTGTTTACGCATTACGACCCTCGTGGAAGGCCTTCATTCAGGCAAAGATTTTTCGATAATAGTTTGATCTATTAAAGCACCTGTTCAATTCAATTCAATTCAATTTTTGTAGCAGTAGAAGAAATAATTGTTAAAAAATAAGACCTTCAGTCGACCTTACAAGGCAACCCAATTCTACAAGAAAATGCCAAAGAATTCTCACGCATATGATTCTAACTAGGTTTTTTATTGTTCTTAATATGGTTCTCATAATCCCATAGTAATCATGACGCCATTATTTTTACTCGTACACCAACTGACCGTTTTTTATCATTTTATATACTTGGTGAAGCAAAAATAATAGCCCTAGAATTACGCAGGAATATGCGAAAGAAAAATATTAAAATTCCATTTGCACAAAAAGGTAATTTATAAATATTTCTTGCACGTAACAAGTTTTAATATGCATAAAAAGATACAAATGTTTTCTGTTTTGAGATATTAACATACATTTGCCAGGCTTTATAAGTTATTAACAGCCAGATGTGTCTCGTACTAAATAAGAGCTTACCTGTAATGAAGATTCATTTAAAGAAGAATAACTGGAAGATCTGCTTCCTAATGGTTCAGGACTGAGACTGCCATATGAAGTAGTCGAACTAAGAGACACGGTATCAGCTCTGTTCCTATAAGGAGACAGCTGCACGTGTTTCATCATCTGAAAAAAGAAATCAAAATCAATGAACATGGCAGGATAAAAAATAAAAACAAAATGACTTTGAAGAGATAAACTACTCATCAATTTTCTCTATTTTTTTGTCATAATGTTAGAGCCAGTAGAGTGTATTTAATTTTAAATGTACTGGCTTTTGTGTCTCTCTGTCGATGTAATTGCAATAATTCGTGCCATTAACTGTAATTTTACATAAAATGTATAAATATATGAGATAATGATACAAATGGAAAACGCACAGGAAAGAAATGACTGTAGAATTTGTATTAACAATTTTAATTTTGATACTATTATTCCGAAGAAATGCTCAGCATTAAATTATCTAAATTTAATTGTTGAAGACTATGTGTTATTAAGGCTTATATCCGCCCTCATAAAAATTGTTATTTAACAATTGGTTACGTCTTAGTGAGTGACGCAATACACTATTTGCTGTTTAACTATTATTATTTTTTTTTTTGAAGAAAATTTCATCAACCGCAAAACATTAGGAAGAAATAATCCACAATGACTTGTCAGTGGTCTTCGTTAGTATTGGCTTTAACGTTGGTAAATCCTGGGTCCAACAATTTCCATGACCAATTAAATTGTACGATTTCAAGGACCGTTTATTCTATTAATTTAAGTCTTGTCAGTTTTTAAAGCCCCAGAGGCCGCATCTTTTTTTTCACATTTAATAAACTCTAATCTGCCATTGACGTTACATAAAATCCGATCGTTTGGACTTGAAAGGGCGATGTAATCTTTTAAGATGTAATTGGTAAGCGAAAGTGGATCTTTATTGCGCTCTTATCATTATCATTATCGTTTGTATTTTTAGCAGCAATACTGATATTGATCGTCTTTTATCGCAAAACCCACAAGGATGCTATTCTTCTTCGTTGAAAATATGCATTCCACATTGCAATCATGTGGTTTTATTACGCATTTCATTGCACGATAATGTTTCTCTTCCCACACACGCACATTTGGAATTATTGTCTCACATGTTAACAGCTCAATTTCTCTCTTAATCTTCTCTTAAATTTTCCTTGTATTGCCCCTGTCCTTTATGAGAGAAGCATCCATCATTTCTTCGTAATGGATCCCGGGAGGTGTCAGAATTCGTTCTTGTTGTTGTAACGAAATCTTGCGGTTAATAAACTATGCAGCTTGTGGTTTTAAAGGAAAAATTCAATTCAATCTGGGTCGATGTATTGGATATTGAAACGCGTAAGGAATTCGTGCTCAGAAGGGATATTGCGGTCGGAACAAATTTTTTGGAATAAAAATTATGGGAATTTCCTCTTGTCGGAAACACACTTTCAACCCACCAGCGAGTGGGTGTAAAGAACAAGCAAAAGCAACAAATGTCCAGTCGTTTTCCTTCAGAATTATAGAAAATCTACCCACCGGAAACCTCATTTCTCGCGCTTAAGATACACCTGTTACACCAATTTGAATTCATTTACTGAAACTTATCAGTTGCTAAATTGAAGCCCTAATAAGGACTTTTGTATGTGGGAATCTCTGTTTTCGTAAGTTTCATTTCGGAAATATTTACAAATGTTTTAAGTGGTGAAATTTATTGCTAAACAACTTTCCTTAACATCTGTCTATTGATTAAATGTTTTTTTAAATTGTTTAAACAATAAAATTTTACCTGGCCAATCAGGTAAAATTTTTTTTACAACTATTTTAATCAAAAATAGTTGTAAAATAAACGATTACTACAAAAATAAGATTAATATAATCTCCTTCTTGTATCATACAGTTTCTCATTGTGCTCGTTATCTTAATGAGCAAATAATTAATGACGTTTTCAAAGAATCAAGGGTTATTCTGGTCGGTCTCATCGGCGACACTTACAATGAGATTTCATATAAATAAATTGATTCATGTGTTACGACGTTTAATGATGGCTCTTAAACCTGCCGTAATAGCGACATTTAGCCCCCATTTTCTCTTGTTTATTCCTATTCTAGAATGAGACAGGCCATTCAATTTACACAAAGAATTTCCTGTTCCAGCTTTTTTCATTTCAATCTGATCAGTTTTATCGAGTCAAAATACGTACTGCAACCATATAGGTCTCTCGTGACAAAACCTTGACTCTTGTAACTGTAGAAGTTGCAACTTACCTTTAAAAAGAAAAAAAAATACATGACAATGTTTGTGTGTGATGCATATCTAATTCTGTTTATGTGTATTTGTGTTAAAAGATCATGTTCAGTGTCAATTTACAAGACACGGTTGTCCATTGTCAGTGAAATAGAAGAAGTAATTTTATTAATTGCAAGAGAATCATTTATTTACCTTGCTTTTGGGGGGGAACAAGGGCTGTTCGTTATGGGTAATATGAAAATTACAGGGCGCGGTCTAGGGGTAAACTGCATTAGTGGTAGTAATTCAGGGATTTTTGTCTCGCCAACGCCCTTTTGTATACGAAGGCTTGGCATTCTATAATAACGGTTTAATTGTACAAAAAAAACCCAATACAGTTTCGAAGTGGTAAAAACACAGTTAGTTCAATCGAAATCTTGTTGCTGAAAAACTGAGTAGTTTTCTAATAACTTTGGTCGAGTCAGCAAAAACGACATTTAACAAGTGTCCTCATGTTTAAACTTCTTTTGAATCCAGCCACAACATACAACCGCAAAAATTGTCTTCTAATCTGCCCATCATTCAAATGGCTGCAAGAGCAGCAGCAGCAGCAACAGCAGCAGCATTAAAGCTTCCTGTTCATCGTAACCAATAAATTAATTTAATTTTAATTATAAAAAAGTGAGGCACGTTAACTGGGCGCTATGAAGGCATCCTGTTTCCTGTAAACTATCTCTGTCGCCGCTTTTAATGTTTATTTTGACGGTACATCAGGACGGTATGTCCTGCTACCGATTCACTGCGGCCAAACAAGCAACAAAGAAAATATCATTTTTAAATAAAAGGGCTTAGTTAATGGGAATCAAGGCATATACTAATTGCATGCTAAGACTCGGCTCTTTTCTTGATTTTATCGGTATGATGGTTTTTAACACGCCTCAAGGGTCAAACAAACGTAAAAGCTGAAACGGCTCGGTTTGGACCGAGATTTATCTGTACTGTAGGTACTGTTTATTATTTGTAAAGTGCTTTTCTTTAAAGGAAACTTTGTTCTAGATTTTAAATAGTTTCGCACTTAATATCCGGCGGAACATAGTGCATTTAAGTGCTGCATTACCTATTTAGCAATCGATAAACAAAACTGATCAATAAATAAACTATTTAGTGAACGGTTCAACTTAATCTCGTTACGTAATAGCATCTGAAGAATGCGAAGAGTAAAGAAAGTAGCTTCCATAGCCAGCAGCAAGGTGAAGAAAGGGCAAGGATTTACGACTTATTTTTCTTCAGACCAATTAGATGACTGGTTTTTTTCTCTCCAGAAAAATTTACTTCTATTAAGAAATTTATTTCAGCCTTGTTTGTCATTACAGCCAGTCCATAACCGGCTTTATCATTTCAAAGAAATTGTTCTGTTACCAATCTATATCAGTTGAAATGACTTTTCTTAATTGGTACATGCAAAACTTCACAAACATTGTCTTGTTATCTTTTATAAAATGGTCTGAAAACGCGCCACTAAGACACACCACACAACGGTACAGCAATAAAATAGAGAAAGAGAGGGTGTGTGGGTTGGACAAATTCACAGAATAAAATCTGGTTTCGGTATATGACCCATGTTACCGAACTGTGTGCCCATTAATGGTACGGTCAAAGTCAAGAAAAAATCGCCTTTGCGTTCCTCATCTTGCCACAAGCCATATTGTTTACGTGCATATGTATAAATAAATAGGAATTGTTGTTGAGCAATCACGTGTTTTCTATTGATATTAATTGCTTGACCGATATGTAAAGTGGTTTGGATATTAATTCAAATTTTTCATGAGAAGTGAACGTAAGCTGTTACGTAGAAAAAAATATTGCCTAATCGGATATGAATTTTCTCTGAAATGAAATATGTCTATTAAAATTTTTTAAGGTAAAAAACCCTTCGTGGGATATATGTACTTTCAAAATTCCATGATGTACTGTTTCTCTCATTAACCCTTTTATGGACGACGGGAAGTGTAGTTCCCATTCGCCATTGTCTTTGAAATGGGTGGCAGGAACGTTGGAAAAAAGAACGTTTTGACATTTGTTTTTGTTTTATATTCATGATATTTGATTTGCACTTTTAAAAGGATTAATAACAGCTTGATCTAATTTACAAGAAATTTAATCACTATTAACTTACGCGAATTTGCGTAGCTTATTGAAGCTTACCTTTATTTTGGTAAAACAGCTTCGTACATGAATGAAATGAAGATTATAAAGATGTATAAGCATCCCAAATCGAAGTACGTAGTTCAATAATTGTGATAACCTTTGCACTACTGTCCACGCGTAAATAAACAAAAACAAATAAATGATTACACGACTTATTAAGAACCTAATCAAGTTTTAGCTTTTAAATCAAAGCCGCATTCAAACTTGTTTCAAAATTTACATTTATCACAATTTGACGATATTTCTAGTAAACACAATTGACCATCGGCTTAGTATGCAACAAACAATACCATAAAGATCAATCGAAAACAAGCAACATACATATGAATGTTCATAGATATGTCACACGTAATAATAGATAAAAATCACTGGTATTTTTCAAGAAATTAGTTGAATTTGTTCCGTAGACAGTTGCTCTAATAGAAATTGTTTATTGAATTTAGACTTCCTACATGGTATTTTTCAGAAATGGATAAATGTCAATTGAATTAATTGCTCCTAAAGTTTCTCAGTTTATAATTTAATTGATGTAAACACACTCATGTAGTAGTTTAAATGACGTTGTTATTGCTCGCTACCGTGAACACAACGGATCACGTCACCAGTCTGAATCACAGAAAATCCATGGTGTCCGAAATGTATAAGCAGTCTCCGATTGTTAATTAATTCGACCCAAAAAACTTGTACTTTTATATTCTTATTGCAAAACTTGATTATTTAATCGCTTTGCCAAGAAATTCCTCTCATATACCGGCAGCACTCCCCATATCCTGCTGAAAGCAGGATATTGAGCGGTTAAAACTTTTTCCAAACTAGGTTTTAAAGGTCATTTAATTGATACTTATTTCATTTAAAGGGGATTCTTTAACGAAGAAGTGGGTTTTCCTTAGAATTTTTCATCATTCATCTGACCTTTATCGTGCTTGAAAATTTACGACTTGTGTGGTAACTGCACCATCAACAATATGATAATTTACGGAAATCAACAGTTTAATAATGGGAAAATATGATTATCTTTCTTCACAATCTCTTCGCCCAGTGGCGTTCGGTTGAATATTTCGGTTAAACTTGTTTTTATTGAGCAACGCAGTAGTGATTTAACATAAAAGCGAACAGCCGCAGATTAGATATCTATTTAATTCACGTATTAAGGGCCAAAAGGGTGTATTGGCAGTAGCATCAACCTAAAATTAGTAAAAATTCGTAAAAGATTGTATTATGTTTTTGTGATTTTCTTCATTTAAAAATAGTGATATAATTATTTCCATCTTTACAAGTGGTTTTGTTGAAAATACTTTTAAAACCATAACTGATTGGTTGACAAAGATCTGTAGTAAGCAGTGGTCACAAAATATAGACAAAAACATAGAAATAGTGGCTGAAAGTACCTTTTTCAGTAAATCATAGGATCTTAAAGAAAACTGCACGTTTATTTAACCCTTAAAGTGCACACTAATACAAATTAGGATTTTGAATTGTTCATAATTTAAGTAAGAAATGAAGGAATTTATAGCAAAAACATGAAGCCGCAAATTGTATAATGTCTACAGTAGATTATAAACATTTTTTTCTGTAATTCTAATGTAAACGCTGAATATTTTTTGGTAAACACGATACAGTAATTTGGAATTTTAGTCAGTGCGAATTCGTACCAGTGTGCACTTTAAGAGTTAAATTTAAAAATGTTATTTACACTAATTTAAAAGTGGTTTATTTCAAATTATAACATACACTAGCGCGTATTTTCATGTTACGATTAGTTTCTAGTATAAATTTGCGTAGCTGATCTAGCGATTTGATAAACCTAATAGCTGGCCTGAAGTGATTGCGGTCGAGTTCAGTTTTAAAGGGACTTTTAACTATACAGGGCAGTGTTAAATTATTCTCTGTAGTTACCGGACAAGGTGCAAAACTAAAATGTGATGCCTATAAATAATGAACGAATACTTTTCAAACGTTCCAATGTCATTTAATTAGTTTCAAACCGCACAATATACGCCGGATATAGAGTTAACAATGCAGTAATTCGAGGCACGGGCTTGACAAATAAACCATAAAATAACTGTTCCAGCAGTGAACCATTACTTTGACATCATCATTATCCTCATCAAACTGCTATGCAATAAAAAAAATACAATTTTTATGTTTTCACATAATATGTTTTATATAAGCAGATATATATACATACTACATATATATAAATATATAACATATTACAGCCTCCTAGTGGAAGTGCTGTTCCACGGTTCTAAATTCCGACATGGTGGCTGACTTCTTCCGGCTTTATTCGCCCTAAACGTGGGAGAACAACTTCCCCACAAAACTTTCGATTTTCATTATCCGAGAATACGTTTCCGCTGGAAGTAGGAACTTCATGTGGTAGATCAACCGAAACAACTCATGGTGCTTTATGGTATATTACGTAAAGACTTGTACTTTCATTAAATGTTATATATTCTCTAGAGTACATTTTGCAGAAACTTTACAAATGATTAAATATTATCTTATTCAAGCATATTTCCTACCATACACCAATATGGTCGTTTTTTCATTTGAAATCAGTAAAATAATGCGGAAACTTATTTCGAATGAACAACATCCTGTACGAGCGATTCATCGATTTATCATCGTAGAAATTGAAACTCTCAAACTGTTAAATAAAGTTTATTTTTCTCCACGCTTGTTTCCGCGATTTGACGGATTTATCTTGTTTCCCAAAAGGAAATTGACACGCGCTAAAACAACAATCGATTTGGTTTATTTCAAATAGAAGTGTAGCAAGAGGGGTACATCCTGAATACACCTCTTTTAAAAAAAAAAAAAAAAAAAAA